>JBAIZL010000001.1:78776372-78848872 GCA_036971475.1 Prosapia bicincta | reverse complement strand
CCCCCAGGCAGGCAGTAATTTTAATTTCACACCTTCAGTGAATAGATATCTCAGACCCTCCACACACAGATGTGGCCCGCTGTTTGGCCTTAAGATTGAGTTTGAGCATTCTTCACCTTTGTAATTTTAACAACTCTGTTCTATTCGGTACTAAACACGTTTTGAAAATACTGAAATTGTTTGTCAGCGAAAATCTTCAGCTCAATTTAAATGTATCATGTCAAATAAAAAATGCAATATTCTGACTTATGAATGCGATGATTTAGCTATATATATATATATATATATGTATATATATATATATATATATATATATATATATATATATATATATACATATATATACATGTAAATATAACAACTTCGTATTAAGAAGACATGAATAGAAAAAAATCCGTGTATAAAGAATCTTCCGCAAAGCGAGATAAATAAGGGTAACAACAACAAACCAAGAGCAACATTTGAATTGGTGGGAACATAATTCTACTGAAAATAATGAGTCAAAGGATTAACAATTAGGTGAAAATTTCGCCTTACCTTTATTTGTGCAGCTGATTCAGGACATTGTTCCCGTTTAACTGTAATCAAAACAAATGCCGACAATTACTAATAAGTTTTTTACACATTTTAAGGCGTTTCTAAATATCACAGGAAATGTAATGAAGTAAGGGGGAAAAAATTTACAATGTATGGCGTCTGTTATTGCTGGAAAATGAGAGAAAACAGTTGAATAATCTTCATAATCAATCTTTTGAAATAATTCTATGACACCAATAACTACTTTTTTTTTGTTATTAGAAAGTATATTAACTTTGTAGTATGATCACATAAACGGATATAACCTTAAAATTAGAGTAGTTACTAGAATTGCCGTGTACTGGCCTTAAAGATGTATGCATCGCTGAGATGTTTGAGTATACAATAAATTTTAGATAGAGAAAAATAGATTTAAATATTATAAATTTAAAGAATACTTTGTAAATTAAAATTTTTAAAAATATGTTTAAAATACATTAACCCTCATTGTCAAGTAATTGAAAATTCAAAATAAATTTATTTAATTTCTTCAATATAAAAATATTTTTTAAAATATATAATATACTAAGATAATATATATATAGTTATATTATAATATATTATATATTATGTTTGCTCTGTACTGAAAGTTCACATCATTGTTCAAAATTGTCAATTTTTTCATTACAAATTTTCTACGTAATTTTGTTTTTTTTCATCATTAATCTTCATATTAGACTCGCTAGGTTTATTAATTATTTCAATAAAACTCTTGATACACTTAACTGCTTATGCCATAACATTATGCTACATAAACTAAAATTTAAATCCAAATTTATTGAGCAAATAGATCATAATATTCACTCTCATCTATGTACAATATTTTCTAGCAGTAGCAACCGTTTGACAGTAAGTTACATTTACAGTAAGGAGGGAAAGCTTGCTAACCATAGTTTTACAATACATGACTAGCAAACCAGTCAAGTTTTAATTCTATTCTTTTTATTTAGAAGAAAATTTCTCCTTTCTATATTTTTTCCAAACTTGATGCGTAATGTCGTTTATTAATGGTAGTTTGCATCCTTGTGAAAGTGTGACTTCATTTATATAATTCGTACTGCTATAAGCACCTAGTATCTAAAAGCAATGCCACTTTAATTTTATTTTAAAATTTAATTTTAGTACATATTTAAACGTAATCTAATGGAGGAAAATAATGTATTGTTGGGAAATGGAGGAAAAAGTACTCAAATATTCCTAGCAGAAATATATATAGAAATATTCCTATCAGAATTGAAGATAAATATATTAAATAGGAATTTTAATTTTAGTACTTATTATTAAATAACCATTATAATAAGTAAAGTAACATAACATATGCGTTAAAACAGCTGTTCTAACACATAGGCTATAACATAAAACAGTTTTTTTTATTAAATCACATATTACCGCTTGTTTTAAGCCAAATGCGACGGAGTAACTACAAACCATACCTCGCCACTTTAGTGAAAAGCTGTTCTCTTATACGAAATTAAAATTAACGAATTAAACCTAATTAATGATTTAATTGTTGTAATAATGTATTTATATCAATTTTCATTGGTTAAAAGTTTTAAAAAATTAATTTCAACTTGAGTGGATGAATCAAAAATATTTTATCAATGGTTGAACATTTTAACAAGATTTATACCAGGAGAAAATAAACTAATGGATGGAATTGAATAAAATATTAGTTTTCTTCTTTTCAAAGCAATATATTTTCAACGTTTATGTATACAAGGAACATTTTTCTTACAACCTATTTGTATAATTTACTTAAACAATTTTGTAGTATCGCCACATCAGCGTGTTTAAGCCAGAAAAGGGAAAACGTCTGAGTACTTTTACAAACCCCTTCATATAAAAAAACTGTTGAACGGGTTGCAGAGTGCTCTCCAATTAAAGAGGACTTTTACACGTTGTGTGGCTGCAGCTGCTTTACAAGGCCGAGTCTAAGGCTTAACATTTACACCTTGTACAAAGGGAACGCAGGGAATCGACTGTAATAAATTTCTAATGGATGGGAGAATTTCTAAAAAACAGACCTACATTTTTTATTTTGTTATTTATAAGACCCTAATTATTTATATTGTTTGAGGTTGCTTTCTTTTATGTAAGTTTTTTGTGGACAGTTGTTTGGCAGTTACATAGAAAGTTGTATTTTAATCAGTGGTGTTTAACGTGAAAGACATTTTTGTCACAAAATTTCAGTAACTTAAAAAATATAAATACTTGGAATAAAATTTAAAACTTTTTATTTTATTCGTCATAACAATAGTCTAATAAATTCTAAATGTATTGTTGCTAAATTAGTTTACATTTAAGAATTGTTCGTCTTTTTTAACAAACTAAGTTTATTTTTGCTCCTACACTTATTTTAAAAGTTCACTTATTAACGAAATATTAAGGGATACGTTTATATTAAAATAATAATTGTCAAGCATATTTATATAATAATAAATGAAAAATACTCGAAAAACTTTGCGATAAATTTTCTACAACGGACTATGTAAAACCAAAAAAAATAACAATAAACATCACACACATGTTCACAAATACGAGGACTAAAACAAAAACAGACAGACACACACACACACACACACACACACACACACACACACGCTTAAACACATGCACCCCCGCACGCACACACAGACTTCAATAAACATTTTACTCAAAAACCTTAAATTTTAGTAAGGTTGGCTTAAAATGATAGGTTACCTTCATTTATTTGCATCCTACAAGAAACCTTCCACCATTCTCATTGTGTAAGAAATGTTTCATATCTATATAGTTTTAATAAAGTCTCTAAACTCTCAAGACGAAGTTTAATAAACTTGTCCAATGGAAATACACAGTTCCCGAATCTGAAAATATCTACTATTCCAGTTATCTCCAATGTGATTTCGTGTTAGTTTTCATTGCGTTAAAGTTTTCAATACAAGATCAACTTGTCACGTTTTACAAAAACATCAACAGTTACAACAATTCAAATTTAAGTTATCACTTTCTGTAATTTTCGCTGCGAAAACTTTATTTAATTAATTCAAAAACCGAAATCTCATTGAGTAACCAAGTTGGTAACGGCAATGTTATTAACTTGTTACTAATACAGAATACAATTATACTGTAGTGAGTCAATTAGAATGCAAATTTAGTTGTGCAAATGAATCGAGATCGTTCCTTACACAAATTGGTGCTCCATTCTAATTGTGTCGAGGCAACTAAAACATTCTTGTAAACGACCGGTTCAAAATTGTCGTAAGTACACTCAACATAGTAAAATATATCCACTCAACATAGAATGTACGGATAGAAAACCCATCATTATTTCACCATTACACACACACACACACACACACACACACACACACACACACACACACACACACACACACACACACACACACACACACACACACACACACACACACACACACACACACACACACACACACACACACACACACACACACACACACACACACACACACACACACACATACACACACACACATACACATACACACACACACACACACACACATACATACACACACACACACACACACACACACACACAAACACACACACACACACACATACACACACACACACACACACACACACACACACACACACACACACACACATACACACACACACACACACACACACACACACACACACACACACACACACACACACACACACACACACACACATACACACACACACACACACACACACACACACACACACACACACACATGCACACACATGCAGACACATGCACACACACACACACACACACACACACACACACACACACACACACACACACTCACACACACACACACACACACAAACACACACACACACACACACACACATACATATATATATATATTGTATATCCAGATGTAGTCATACAACTATGAAAGTGTCATTTAATTGTGTATATATAAAACAAGAAAAAGAAATTCATCCAAAGTTTGCAATATATATATATATATATATATATATATATATATATATATATATATACATATATTAAATTTATATTTATACATTTATCAGCTTTCTAGAATAAAGCCATTTTCATCAACAGAGTATCGATGTTTACCTAAAGTATTAATTGATAGGTACTTTATATATCCTTGTTACTTTAAATAAATATGATGGAGGAATTTTATTAAACCCAATTAATAGCCTGACAGTGTAGTAAATTCCTTACAATTTTTTATTAACTATATCTATTAATAACATATTGGCAGGGTATAAGTTATTTTCCACATACAAACACAGATGAAACGACAGCAATTAGATTGAAAGCCATGGATCAAAGGGTGTAATTGCGCTAATGAGTTGTTTGTATAATCGCAGTTTGTCACCTTGTCAATAGAATGGCTGTGGATTTCGGTCGCTAACACTTGAAGTTTAATTTGATGGGGTGTGGATCATATGATGTGTTATCGGTATCAACCAGTGACAGATTAACAGACATGGTGTGACTAAATCGTTGAAATAGCATTGCTTTGTATTACGCTTAGAGCAGAAAATATTTGTAAAATGTAAATTGGAAAGTATCCATAGATTGCATTGCTTGTATCACTCTAAATTATTCGTTAGTCGAAAAAGATTAATGAAATGGACGCTGTGAAGACTCACATCTTACGTATAGGAATCTGAAATATACGTTTTCCTGTCATACAGGCTTCGTATGTATACGTGACATATATATAGGCTCTACGTCACTTCAATTCGTATTGAATAACGTTTAATTTATCTTTATTATTTCAACATATAGAATCTTTTTAAGAAACATTTTACCGGAACCTAAGTGTCAAATTATGACGTTCTTCCATCAGACCTCTTTACAATGGCCTGATAAATCCAAATATTTAAAGGTTTAATAATCTTAGTATTAACCTAGATGTACATAGAAATCTTAACTACGACCCAGCTTGCGTTATGGTATCTCTTCAGGGACTACCAAGTTCTTCTGTAAATTTAATTATGGATAATCTTTTAAAATGAATCACTTATTTTAGAGATCCATTAATAACCAGTGAGTGTGCAAGTTACTGAATCAGCTACGAGTGCGCAAGTCATTCAATTAGCTGTGTGTGTAAGTCATTGAATTGTTGGTAAGTGGTATAAGTAATTGATTTAGATGTGGGTGACGTAGTCAAATTAGATTTAGTTTAATTGAATAATATATGAGTGCGACGGGAATCATAAAGCAACTATCAACTACAAGCAATTATAAAAGCATAGAATGTTAGAAACGAATTTAAAAGCAAATCCCTATTCATCGTGACCTAAAATGATAATGGTATGTTTTTGTAACAATTATTTGTTTTGGCATAAATTTTAGGATATTTAATTAGTAAGAATTTAAAAAAAAGTGTTTGATAAAAAGTGCAAGCATACCGATTTCGGCAAAGGAGATAGACGGGAAATGTTGATTTTGCTGTCATGTATGGACAGGCAGCATGTAATTTGGAATGTGGAATTTGATGCATTCACTGGCATTGTCAGTAATTGCTGTAGTTTTAAACCATCCAGAACTGACAGCTGGATGTGAAGATGTTCGTGAAACTAAATCCTACAGTGCCTACTCTGCTCTGGTTAAACAACTTACGTTCAAGTCACACATCCTTTGTGGATGGGTTTTTGGTAATCGTACATTTGAGTGTAGGGACATGCATAAACCACCAATTTCTTATAAAACGTAGCCCAACCTTGCTTCGTTTCCTGTCCGTCCATCCAGTGTTTTTGAAAAATAGCTTAGGCTATATCTTAAAGTTTATAAATGTATTAAATTCATACTCTGAACAGTTGCTACTTGCATTAAAACCCGTTTTCATAAAATGTACTCTGTAAAATGACTCTTGGGTTCAAATGAAGGCGAAAAGAATGGCTCACACATTGTCAAATATGATTTAGTTACTTAAAAAGGCAGTTCATAATCAACTGTTTATTGATTTTTAACGGGTTTAGTTTCAGTTTAAATACAGGGCTTGCTAAGAAAACCTCTTCAATATTTCGTGTCTATTCGTGTTATGTCATGTGTTTACAGAAATATGTCAGTTTATCAAATAAAAAACTTTGAAAATTGTATTCGCTCACCATTTTGGAAAGAGGTTTTTAAAACGTTTGTTTTATCGCATGTTGGAATAAAAATTTGGCAAAGGACTTACATTTATTTATAATTAGAACAATAATAATTTCAATTTATATGATAAGCAATTAAATAAGATTGTTTCTGTTGTGTAAAATAAAAGAAACTGATATTTAAAAATAAACGAATTTTCGGAGGTGTAAAATTAATACCCTAATTTCAGAAACTGTTCCTATTGTTTTTTAACTAAGCTTCCAACGCTTGAACGTCAAAAAGGATATTGATTTCCCGTTTCGTCTTAGCACTTTCAAAAGATTAAGAGCAGTATATCCGAATGATGAAAAGAAACCTAAAAAAATTATTATTTGAAAACCAAATTCTAAATTTAGGTACAAACAATGAGTACAAACCTCATAAAAATTTGTTGATACTTGAATTATCACATCCCAATGAGTACGAACTAATCGAGCAGAAAGTAAAACAATAGTAAATTCAATAGGGTAGCACTGCTTTAACTCTCGACCAATGAGCTGTTTCAAATCTGTTCTAATATTTTAGAAAACGATCACGATCAAGGGAATGTATTGTAAATCATATAGATAAAGAACCACAAATGTACAGTTCTTCTGTTGTAAAATTTAACAAGTCTTTTATTTTTGTGATGTTATTTTCAAAACTAATATGACTAGACGCTTTTTATGAATTAGAGAATCTTATACACTTACTTCAATCACAGATCAATTTTCTTTCTTGTCTTTGCCAAATATAAAAAACTGTTTAGTCTTTTTAAATTTTTAAAACCTACTAACTGTTTGCTTGTTAGAAAAACTATCGGTGTTTATCTTTAGAAGATTATATTTACCGCTGTGAGTATAAAACTACTTGTTTGGCATGCTCATAAAATCAGTTTTATGATATATAGTTTTATATTATATTATATTATATATATATATATATATATATATATATATATATATATATATAATTTTACAACACTGTTTTCTTATATTCTCTTATCATTTACCTTTTAATGTACTTAAACAAGAGTCTTACTTGGTATATATGAGAGTCGACTTTCGAGAACACGATTTACGTGGCCTCCTTTTCGAACATCATCAATGACTTCTAGTAACAGATGATGCTCGAAAATGAGGACAAGTAATAACATTCCTCGAAAGTAGACTCACATATATACCAAGTAAAATTATTGTGTAAGTACATTTAGGTCAAGTGATATATATATATATATATATATATATATATATATATATATATATATATATATATATATATATATATATATATATAGACATTGAGTTAAGCGACAACCCTTACTAATTCATACAAGGCTTGATTCAATTGAAAAAATATTTTCAGAATATGCGTAATATTGTAAAAGAGATTTTAAATCAACAAATATGTTATTAAAATAATATTTCTGTTTTTTTTACATCAAGTTTTTGTTTCTGCTGTCAATGCATTGCTGCTTAAGCAGTACTACGATTAATACAAACACATGTATTTTATAAAGGGTAGATGAAGACAAGTCACTTGCTCTGTAAACACCATTTGTAGCCATCTAATCTTTAAAAATAATGATTCTAGCTCATAACTCTTATTAGGACTTGTAAAAAAACATTATAAAACAATACTTAACCGTCAGATACACTAATTTTTAATATAACACTTGCAAATCTTGTTAAATATTCAAGAGAATGTACTTACACCCTGCTTCCTACTTACTTGGAGAAGGTACTTAATACAACCGACTTAGTAGAGGATTAGCTGCTTAGTTGCTTAGTTATCAAATTTTATAGTAGAAAATTTGTATGTAGAAAATTAAATTCATGTATTGATGAATTCCTAATGAAAAACTCTGCATTTTTTTAAAAAATATTCAAGATATGTTGCATTTGGAAAAATTATAATAATTAGCTTTTAGTTATAAAATTATTATTATAAATAAATAAAGATATTTTTGGTGATGTTTTTAAATTTGAATTTTTATCATTATTTCGCAATCATGTATTAAAAATGTTTAGTTTTATTAAGTAAACGGAACGTATTTTAACCCACACTTTTTAGTCTTTGGGCCAAAGTTACAGATATTGATACGAAAAACCAATCTTACATGATTAGTGATTTTACAACTATCATACATTAAAGTTAATCCCATAATATGTAAAGGTTTTATTTATAAAAGTCAACATTTGCAGACAAAACTGCGTTTTATTAAAGAGCCCATGGCCCTTTTTCGTTTCAATGAAAATACAAACTTCAATAGAGCACTAAAACGGTAAACATTTCAAGTAATAAAGTAGAATAATTTGAATCGATCTAAAAGTAAACTAATATTCGAGCTTAGCAAGACTGGAGGCCTAAGGTCTATAAAGAACTTCGCTAAAAGTCTTTGAAGTTGTTTTTCTTCACATTTAAGGAAATAAAAAGAAAGAGGAAGAAAGTTCGTAAAAGTAAAAGGACTTAATGGTGTATTTGCTTTGAAGTTTCCGGAATTTAAAAACATTGTGAAAAGTGCTTCAGTCTTCTTTCCTTTAGTAGGGACAATGGACGTTGGCTTTGTAAATTAGGTTACACTCACGAATCATTAGGTTAATAAATTCTACTTAAACCATTTCTCGAAATGCTGTAACAATATTGAGAGGAAAACTAATTTGAATATTATTTCACCACAGAAAAAGTGTAGGCTACTTCTTCGTACGAGTTTCTAACCTCAAACACATTTTTATTTACTTCTTTCAGAAAATGACTTTTGATTTAGATTCTAAAGCAAAATATGTTTGCTTGCAATTCTATTTCATTTGTACCTCCACACTTAATTACATAATCAATTTTTAGGATAACTCAATGAAACGTTGAATTTATAATGTATCAACACCAAAATAGTTAAGATTATTTTCCATATGAAATATTTTAGGATACAAAAATATAACTAGACCTTTATTTGGTTAATTATTAACTTTTAACTTTAAATTATTTACCAGCATGTTTTATAATCTTTATTATATACTAATTCTATGATAACGTTTGTAATAAAACCTAATAAGGAGCATTCGTTAACTATTATACCATAGCACAAAAACGTAATTTATATACTAAATTACTGTTTTCATAAATCAGTGGAAAAGTTCTAATATAATAACATGAATCTATTGTGGCGTAATTTTTAATTTAAGTAAGTATAACCTTTTACCAGCAATTAAATTAACATAGTGGTTTTAATAAAAGTTTTATTTTGTGGTTAAATGGTAGTATTTATTTATATAAAATATTACAAGTAAACTTTAATAAATTTCAGAACTAAACAAAAATATATTAAAAATAATATATTACTCTGAACAACAATAACAAAAAAATATTATTATCAACAATTTCCTAGTAATTATATGCATGTATATTTTTCAAATAGCATTTCGCTAGCTAAGAACATTCATCAATAGTTATTTAAAAACTAAATTCAAGAAAACAGCCTATCTAATATAGGTCTATTTAAAATCAGTTTTAATGATTATGCTATTTACGTAATAAAATTTTAACTCTTTTAGCGTTTGTTTACTTTATGTGTTGTAGATGTATCTTATTTCTCTTAAACCGAAGATTACAGTAATATTGGAAATATGAGTTTGCGTCTAATCTTTGTATAACATTCGAAAATTGTAACTTTAATGTAAATATCTAGACGAAAATATCGGCGTTGATCACAGGGTACTTAATCTTTATACTAAATAAAGATGAACTATTTTCCTTGTAATGTTTTTTTTTCTTTTCATTTGGTGCACGTTTATTGCATGCGAATGACTTATTTCGCTTGTTTCTATACTTTAGTTTCAGTAAGATTATTTTGTGTTGTCAGCTAGGTCAGAGGAAATGAATTATGTATTTCTTTTAATGTAGTGCTAATATGTAGTTCTATAAGTAGCCTTTTGTCTCGATATTTTGGATTATTCAAATGTAATTTTTGTGTTAAATTATTTCCTTATAAAGATTGAATTAAGTGTGTATTTTCAAAATTCATTAGAATATACATGGGAGGTAGTATTTTCTTTGTGGAGTTAGGCTACTCACTGTGGTCTGTGCAATTAAATTGATTAGAGCTTAGCTAGTGAGAAGAATTCGTTATGGTAAATAATAACAGAGTCCACTCAAACTTTCATACACACTAGTTAATAAATACATAAACAGTAGTTTTGATGACGATGTCGCCTTCATCAGTGATTGGCTAATACTAATCAATAGTGGCTATTCAGTGATCGCCTAATTAGTAGCCAATACTGCTAAAGGCGACATCATCGTCTGTAAGCTAGTGTATAGTGAGATTTTGAGGGAACTCTTCTGATATTTACCGTTAATTATTATGGGCCTACCTGTGTAATTAATTTTAAAAGTTAATTTTGTAAAACCTCCAAGAAATACTATTGTATTTAAAACATTTGTACCGTAAAACTAAGTAAGATCGTGACAGTTTGTAGAACCCTTAATACGGCCTGTTTTAATGTCGCAGAGTGCAAAGTTTTTGAGGTTAACCGAACGTTAGTCTGCTGTCAAGTTTACAATTAACGAGGTGAGGAAACAGAATGATGGATGTTAGTGGCAGAGAAAGGACACGTCTTGAAAACATCCTGCGCGTAGTATGGACAGTATTATACGTGTAGCCTTATTCAAGTGTCTCCTATAAAGGCGCCAACAACTCATACAGAAATACGTAATTTATATCATTGTGTGTGAAATAAAATCCTCAATAGTTTAATATTTATTATATATACCTTAAGTGTGTATGTGTGTGTGTGTGTGTGTATGTGTGTATGTGTGTATGTGTGTGTGTGTGTGTGTGTGTTGTGTGTGTGTGTGTGTGTGTGTGTGTGTGTGTGTGTGTGTGTGTGTGTGTGTGTGTGTGTGTGTGTGTGTGTGTGTGTGTGTGTGTGTGTATTGTGAATGCTATACTTACGACCAAATGCAAACTCTAAATTTAATAAAATAACAATACAATTAACTAAAGCATTAAAAACCAATTTTAAATTTAACCAATCCCAAGTTTTTCGCATTTTAAAAAATTGTATGTAGTATAATTCTTTAAATATTTTAAATTTTGTAACTTGGATAAAGAATAATTATATGAATTAGAAATGTACTTTAAATAATAAATGTGAAACTATTACTTGAGTTGACTTTAAAACATTTAAAAGGATCACAACTCCGTTTTAACTTAACATCTTCAAATAAACCTTTTTCTGACAGCTCTTAAAAAAGACATTTACTGCCTGAAATGAAATGCAGTTACCCCTAAAAGAACTTTTTATTTACATTTACCGTAAAATAATTGGTTAAGTTTTAAACGAGATAACATTCATTTTAAAAGATCGATATCCATTTACAGTTCCTAATTAGGGGTTATGTTATTTAAGAGTTTCAAAATCTGTATATACACCTAAATTTTAATTTTTGGGAAGTGGAAATCTGATTAACGAGGTCCCGACCTTACTAACACTTAGCGTCCGCCTTGCATTAGATAGAGTACAGGGGGGGGGGTGAGTTACCTTTCGCTCTCAATCAGATTAGCACCCTGTTGTCGCTTCCATCATGTTAAGAATCGTAGGATCAAGTAGAGCAGTGGGAACTTCTTATTCTTAAACTTAAAAATTTGAATCTGTGAGGTAATTGGGATTGTTTAGATAATTAAACTACTTTTGATATATCTACTCATTTGTAATATGTATAAAATGATTTTCAGATATTTTGCGCCTGAATTCCTTCTCGAATAAGTACAACTCTTTTTTTCATGAGTTCCTATAAGACCTAAACTAACTTTTCCTTAAACTTGCATTGCGATTTATATCAGAGCTTTAGGCATTTTTAAAAAGAAACTACTCTTTTAAAACTTTTTGATATAATGATAAAACAATTTAACTAAATAATGTAATAGTGTTTACTAGTTTCAAGTTTGTTAGGTTTTAATTTAGAAATGACAAGTGTGTTGCAGAAACATTTTAAAGTTAAATTCAATGACTACATTCACGCAGTATAAAAGGAAACTTACTTATCACGAGAAATAAAATTATACTTTCCATTGCATTAATGTACTTGTTAACATAATAGATTCTAAACCTTGTCACCCAGAGGTGAAGTAAACTGGACGGTCTAAACCTAAATGAGACATCGAATTAGTGAAAAAGAAAGAATCATTACATATTACATTTATGAATAATTCAAACAAACTTTCAAGGATATTTTAATAGCCAAACCCCATGAAAAGCAATTTTATAAGCCAAGGAAATAAAACATACTCTTTGTTTAAATAATTCCATTTTATTTACAGTGACGACTTGGCGTTGTTAAATTTCTATTTTAAAAGCTAAACAAAAAAGTCTTTTTAGTCTGTTTGATTCTTTCTAGAAGCTTGCAAGACTAAAATTATAAAAAACGTACCTTTCACGATGTCAGCGCGAAGTTCTGCCCTTATTCACGTTGTTTCTTTTGGTGCACTTTATCCCAGTGCTTGCTTGATTAGAGAGTTCTCCAACACGACACAATGATGTATTGAGACGAATCTTGGGAGGGCTGGTATAACCGAGTAGTATTGTGTTTGCAGCAATTTACAAGGTAAAAACAAGATTGAAACAGGTTGGAATAAAATGTCACCCCTACAATTGCCCGTAAGCTTGATTTCTATAGAATATTAAAACTTGGACTAGCTTACTTGGGAGGCTTTATTTACTTCAACAACAACGTAAAAAATCTTCTTACAATGAAAGTACAACGATTTTATTTTTAAATAAAACGTCAGGCGCATTATATTGAAAATGGTAACTACTGCAATGCGGGAGACAGCGGAAATCATCGCAAACGTTTGCTGTACGGGTTTTATAGACACAAACATTACGAGTATGTGCTATCGGTACTTTAGAGCTGAATGTAGGCTAGTGTCTATTAACGGGCATATCAGATATCTGAATCTTTCCTGTTTAAACTATATATTATAAAACTTATATTGTATAGACAATTGATCATCACCTGACAGTACTCATCCAAAATATAAAGCACTCTAATTAATTATTGTCGGTTTTTTTTAAATCAACTATGTTTGAAATAATTTCTTTGAATTTATTAATTTGAAACTTATTTACTTTCATACATATTATATACTGTACAACATATTTGTTAATTGGTTATTTTAATATATATTTGTTTTTTCTTTATTAACATTTAAAATAAATGTAAGTTCATTCTATTGATATTTTTAATGAATTGTCTTAACTAGCAAGAGCTATAAAGTGGTATAAAGGAATTATCTCTTTCTTTCTCTGTCTATCTCTGGCTCTAACTCTGTCTATCTGTCTATCTGTCTATCTGTCTATCTGTCTCTGTCTGTCTGTCTGTCTCTTTCTCTTTCTCTTTCTCTTTCTCTCTCTCTCTCTCTCTCTCTCTCTCTCTCTCTCTCTCTCTCTCTCTTCTCTCTCAACATCTATTTATCTGCCTGACTCCATTAGCCTTACTAATATCCTTTACATTAACAGTTTGTTGATACAATCCGTCCAGGTATACTCCATGGAACCTATATACTTCCAATTTATTTCCTGCGACCAATTTTTCCAGAAAATCGTTGCATGTATTCTAAGAGATCAAAATTATCTGCAGATAATTATTGACAGTCTACATGGTTCCACTCCGTATATAAATATATAGAAGTCAGTATTATAAACTAACTTATGTGTTTTAAATTACTATAGTGTATATATATATATATATATATATATATATATATATATATATATATATCGCAGTATGTTTTCTTGTGCATTAATAAAGAACAAAAGTATAAATATAGTCTGAATATAGTCTAATAAATAAAGTCTGAATTGTAAATTCAATTATAATTCTTGTATTTGTATTTAGACTTTTGTTCTTTATATATATATATATATATATATATATATATATATATATATATACAGTAATAATAAAAAATTAATAAAAAACAAATACATTCTAAACTCGATACTATATTCAATGTCTATAATGTTACGGCAACACAATAAACTTGGCAATTTGTATAAGTTTATCAACAATTCTGTTTCTAATTCAACATATGTCTTATATCTTGCATTAATGTTCATCAACGAAAAGTTTTGAATTACAAAAATGTAATTTATTCTTAGTTAAACTTAAGTTGTTTTGTTTATTATACAATAAAACAATATATATAATAATTAATAAAATAAAATATTTCAAAAACAAGAATACTTTTAATGAATATAACATAATATATAATATATAACTATATATATAATATAGTTTTTAAAATATTTTATTTTATTAATTATATTACAAAAAATATATCACCATATTTAATATATATATATATATATATATATATATATATATATATATATATATATATATATATATATATATTTGTGTGTATGTGAGTGTGGGTGTGTGTCTCCAGTTTTTTTTACTTGGAAATTAGCTGAAACAATGCATCAAAGTAGTAACATCCTGCCTTACAGCAGTGTAATGGCGCCGGTTTGTGGTCCCAAGTATTAATCCTTACAAACGAGATTTTAATGCGTTTTATATTGCACGTAATGCAGTAATACGAGTCACAGCTTTCGAAGTTGTTAGGATTATGATTTATTCTCATATTAAAGTTATACAATAAGTTGGGCTCATGTAATGTGAGTTAACTAGTATGTAAAGTCGTGTAATAAATGTACGATGTATCTCGCAACTAACCGTAGAAACAGAGTTTGAGGATCATTTTGTTTTATATTGCACGTAATGCAGTAATACGAGTCACAGCTTTCGAAGTTGTTAGGATTATGATTTATTCTCATATTAAAGTTATACAATAAGTTGGGCTCATGTAATGTGAGTTAACTAGTATGTAAAGTCGTGTAATAAATGTACGATGTATCTCGCAACTAACCGTAGAAACAGAGTTTGAGGATCATTTTGTTTTATATTGCACGTAATGCAGTAATACGAGTCACAGCTTTCGAAGTTGTTAGGATTATGATTTATTCTCATATTAAAGTTATACAATAAGTTGGGCTCATGTAATGTGAGTTAACTAGTATGTAAAGTCGTGTAATAAATGTACGATGTATCTCGCAACTAACCGTAGAAACAGAGGCTGAGGATCATTTTGTTTTATAACGATAATGAAAACCGTCTAAGTTGGGGAATAATGAGAAAGAAAAAAAACATAACACTTTTTCCTATGTTTTTTTTTCCTTTTATCCTGCTACAAGTACACAAAATAAAGGAAGAGACATTTATTACCATTAGGGACAAAAACGCCTATAATTTTTACCTGACAAAATCTCTGGGCAATATGGACCTGTAGTGGATAAGCCAATGTAATATAGTAGATTGTTTTAGTAACAATTACCTTTATTAAAATTAAATTGGAACTTCGAAGTTGCTTGTATTTCCGGATTCCAGCTGAAACCCGACTTGTTCTACATAAACCAGCTTCGACTATGTTCAGGCACGCTAATTCTCCCTTTACCCGAAATCTTAGCAGAAGCTTTTTAATGTCATCAACGTATCTGCTCTAACATTAACGCATTAACAGTTACTGTATTGGTATAGTTTGTAGATGTTTCGAGAGAATTCTTAGCGATTTCAGAGTGCCAGACTCTCTTGTAGTTTTATACTCCAATGAATAATGCATTTTAGAGACATAACATTAGAAAAAAACAATAAATACCTACTATTTGATTCCATATGGATGTAAGCTACTACGTTTTCAGTAAAAACACTAGAACATATGTTGTACTGGTATATTACACTTACCTATAGTAACATTTAGGGTTTTTAAATAACTCATTGTGGACTGCCGTTTCGGAAGATGAGTAACCATTGTCAACTTGGCAAGAATAAGGATCATACTAACACATGTTCTAGTGTTTTTAGTTCATAGTTCCTAACGAATTTAAATATATATTTTAAATAAAAATCAAAATAAATCCATGAAATATGTTTATTTTCATTAAAGTTTTAATGAACAGGTATTTCTAATTTTTAATTTATTTATTTTTAATTAAAACTATAAGCTTTTACAGACACCCAACAATAAACGTTATTGGCTTGGAAAAGATTTTGTAATACGATATTGCTCCAAGTGACATTTTCCGTTTAATCGCTTTGCATCTTCTAATTTATTGACAAAAGAGAGGCTTTGCAATGAAAACAAATCTAAGTCCCTTTGAAAAAATGCCCGTGTAAACATTTTAATGCTAGTAAAACTTAAAATATCAACTTAGATGGTTTGGACATGTTTAAAGAATGCCTGGAGATCAGGTTCCTCAAAAGATTCTAACGTGGTAGAAGAAAGAGAGGACGATCTAGAGGTAAGAGTAGGGATGCAACTGGAGATAGAAAAGGCTGATTTAGATTGACTGAAATGAGTGGAGATTTGTTATAGGGAAATGTAGAGGAAAGTTTTAAAATGAACAAAGAACAATTTCCGTCTTTCATAAGAGTTGTAAATTCTATAAGTTACTGTAGGTAATTTGACTTACAACCTTAGCCCAACATTACAAATTAGATAACAAATTGTACAGTTTGTATAACTGGATCTACTAAAATGGTTTGAAAACCCATCAATTATAGATATTAATTAAAATCTACCTCCTAAAACGGGATGGAAATTATTTATATTAAGTCACTATACACTATTATTAATATTTCAGTTACGTAATATAATTTGTAACATAAATTTTTCGAGTTTTATATTTCGTACTTTACAATGGTTTGAATTAATATTTTAAGATATAATTATTGCGTGGAACGAGAATAATGCAACCCTTGATTACAAATAAGACGTTTTTGTTCGCGCTTCAGAGCCACGGTACGAAAAGCCAAATTAGTTAAAAGCAGAGCTAAGCACCATGTGATGCATTGCCGGTCTTCCCTAACGGTGATTGATTTACGGTTTAGGGAGCGCGATAACGCCTTTTTGGGAATACAAGAAACACAGATTATTTCCCTCTCTCGATCCATCTCCGGAGCACTAGATCTTTGCTAATGGTTTAGGTAAATTGCTGTCAGTTACGTAAAATTTGTACAGTTTGGAAAATAATAATTTCAAAATCTGTTTTATCGCAAATATCCATGTGTACAGTATCTATCTGTGTTCTAAAACTCTTTTCTAATATTTCCGTTGATTTCCCCAAGTACGGTTCACAAAATGCTTGATTCGTTTTGAGTCCACCCAATATCAACCTCCTTATTTCATACAGAAACTTTTCTCTGTGAGCAATGTTTATTTTAGAAGTTAGGTAGAATACATTATATTAGAGAAACTCACTGTACTAATTTTTCACTTAATTTTAAATCTTATTTAACACAAAAATCTAAGGCTATTCCTATCTACTAGAGATATTTTAAAAATATGTTAATGAGATAAAAAAAGATAGGTTCTAGCAGTAACACATGTACGAGGGTTAGCGTCCTTAAATTAGATGTGACGAGGATCGTAGTGAAGTGTTCTTTTGCTGCTCAATTGTTTAACTTCGTAGCGTATCAGTATTACACACGCACCACTAGTAAAATAATTTAAATGTGTTTTTTTCTCTTTTATTACAAAATAGTTAACGGATTTGTAAAGATTTACTTCAATATAGTACGAAAAATTTCCATAGACATAATTTCCAGTATTTATTGTAAGATTATTTATGAAGACATAATTTAAATCTAATACAATTTTTAATACATTTATTACCTTAAGATGAAATATAAAATCGAGGAATAATAATGCAATTTATAGCGAAGTCATCTACAGTCGACGGGGAAACAGATTATGAGCCCCAGTCTAGAAGCAGGAGCCACAGCCGCCTTGTGAGCGAGGAAGCAGCGAGCTAGATTAGGTTAGGTTAAGTTGAGACAATGTATTTGATGTTTTATCCTATCAGAAAAGTTAGTCAGTCCTTTAATCGACAGTTATGATAGTCTTGGGTCGTGTCAAGAGAACTTTCTTTCACAGTTTTATAAATAATAATTAAATAATGCCTGCGCTTGTTCGACAAATGGACAAATTGGATACATGGTTTCAATACTGTTTGAGCCACTGTGACCTTGAGTAGTGGATGAAAGAAAGTAGTATCAAAGCCCGTCTCGGTGAATGAGTTGGAAGGGTGAGTTGGTGGAAACGCATCTAATAAGAAATATCAGTTAGAAGTTGTATTTTTAAAATTTAGGTAAGTTAAACTAATAAAGACGTAATATAAACACAAGTTTGTGTTCCAAGAACCTCTTAAACTCTAGGTCTCCTCCTTGGAGTGGAAAGACTCATCGACAATTTATGTCACTCTTCTTCTCTTAAAGTGAGGGAAGAGAGGGGCTGACTGGAACTCAGTCCACAGATCGGGAAACTACCTGATTACCCTCGTAAAAACAAGGGGGAGAATGCCTCATAGTCCTGCACCCGCGTTTAGGATCCCCTCCATCCATCACTGCTATCTTTATACTCCGGATGAGGACACCATCTATAGGGATGGACTAAATCCGAAATACGACTATGCAGATGATATGACTTGTTTAAGAATAACCGTACATATTTATTTAGTATATTTAAACAACGCATTTAATAGAGTGATATAGATGGGCTGGTAATAAAAAAAGGTATTTCTGTCCATAGATTTACAAGCTGCAATTTTTTAAAAAACAAAACAATTTGTTCACTTTAAAAATACAAAAAAACTCTTTTGGTCTACAATTAGTAACATAATTTTAAAAGCATGTACATTTATCACTGAATAACGTACATAAAAATGTCGCCATTCATAAGAACTTAAAACAATATCTTTGAATAATTTGCAATAAAATCTTGCATTCACTCACCACCGGTTTTCCTACGCATAATGTAAACAGCTCTAACACCATTTGTATGCTATTAAAGAGGCACGACCAATAATTAGAACCTCGATATATCTTCTTGATTGATGAAAGGTCCCAACTAAGAAGGGATTTCCAGAAGTACAATAAAGTCAGATTTAAAGGCTTATGGTGATCAGTTTGTTTCAAATTTATATCCTTGTTAATGAAGGTAATATGTTAAATAGGGTTACGAATCCGATTTCTCGATTTAGTTTCTCGATTTACTTGAACCGCGCTGCCCTATTCTTATTCTATGAATAGGTTACATATTTAAAACGAAAGTGAACCAATTTTCAGAGACACTAATTATATCTAATAATTTTAAAAACAACTTATCATAAAACTCGACGTAAAGTCAAAGCTATAACGTGTAGAGTGCACTAGCTCACAGAGTAGGCATATATTAATAAATCATTGTAATATTGCTTACAAATGCAAATCAGTATAGCCACATTAAAAACTTTAAATTTTATCTACAATAAATCAATTACTCATTGGAAAATATTTCAAATTTATTAACTTCATTTTCTCTCTTTCTTATATAAGTATAATCTGTCATACCTCGGAATATGTTTTTAGATTTCTTACGCAAACTTACGGCATTAGACCGATCCAACTGTTTGTTACCATCGACAAAACTATACATTTTAAGATTATTTACAAGTGCGTTTATAATGGCCACATTTAGTACGTAATTGCAGTTCGGTTTATCCCGAATAATATTTACTGTAGTTTGCACAATTAGTTTTATAAACTACATTATGACTACTGTATTTGTATAATTTATCTTCTTTCAAATTTTAGAACATATTTTATAGGAAATTTGAAAGGACATGTGCCGATCGTGTTTAATTTCAATATTTGTAGATAAAGTTATAATTAGAATGTCAGTAAATAAGTACGGAAGCAAACAGAGTGTTCTTCTTCCTGTTTTTAACAGTATTGCTAGATTACTTTTGTAAATATCGAGCTATTATTCTTTCACTCATCTATCACTCCAGCTTTTAACATAGGTACGTAAAATAATTTTAATTTGCTTTTTCATCAAAGTTACACGATAGAGTCAGAATTGGATAACTTAATAAAAGTCCAAGCAGTTATCATTAGCTAAATAATATTAATTTATTTAAAAACCAAAATCTATTATATAATATTTCATCTTTAAACATAATAAAAAAAATATAAAACTATGTTATATTTTTCCATTGAAAATTTAAAAACATTTCATATTTATTCATATAATTCATGGTTATGAAATAAAAACTTACCAATTAAGACTTTTTAAACCATTGTTTCAAGTAAATTACGATAATGAGTTATATTTAATTTGATTTTTTTTTTCAACTAACACATTATTTAAAAACCTTAAACAAAGATGTTAATACTTCCAGCATAAAACAACTGGTTAATAAGAAAAAACCGTCCTATTATACCTCAGGAATCCGTATTTCACTTTCTTTCACTTGTAGTCTCGGATAAAAGATGCAAAGAGGGTCGGTGAATTAATCATTGTTCCTTTTATAGCTAATCATCTCCTTCCGTTTGAAAGGAGGAAGTTATAAATGGTGTAGGGAAAATGAAAAATTACAGTTTCCTCTTTTTGTTCATTTCTTGAAGGTTAGAGGTCTTACATCGTATTATAAATTTTATGTGTAAGAAAAAGGTAGAAATAATTTTATTCAATAGGAATTCTGTATAATAAAATAACCATTTATGAAATCCAAAATCATTCAATGGTTTTTGTTTCATTAGAAAATATATTAAAGTGAATTTCGATTCAAGAATTTAATACATTTGGTTTCATGAGAACTAAAAGTGTATTCCCCTTACTAAAGATTTGTTGAAATTAGTATCTGAATCTACACTGTAAAAATGTTCACAAATACAATGTATTATAACATCGATTTTTTAAAGAGATTTGCATCTATACATTAGTATTTGTATAGTATAAATACGCATACAATACTGGCTAACATATCTAAGCAGACGCATTTCGTGCTCGTTTCGTGCATGATTTTATGCTGGGTATACAAACCGGACTGGTTTCTCTCTGTAAATGTCAGTTAATTGTAACTAATCGTATTACTATCGTGGAAATATTGTGTAAACATTTTGCTAAAAGAATTTTGTATGCTAATAGAAAATTATGGATTAAACTTTGTAGACATGGGATTGAGGTTTTACAATCAGTAAACAAATTAAATATACTCTCTTCCTATTTCTCAATATTTCTTTCTCTCTTTCTCTCTCTCTCTTTCTCTCTCTCTCTCTCTCTCTCTCTCTCTATATATATATATATATATATATATATATATATATATATATATATATATATATATATATATATGTATATATATATATATATGATGAATAAATATTATCTGCAGTACATAAAATTTCGCTAGAATCTCATCTAGCATTGACGAGATGAACCTAAATACAGTTGAAGAGCGAAACAACTGTTGTTGGGTTCACTTCGTCAATGCTAGATGAGATTCTAGCGAAATGGAACTTCAGTTTTATACTCTGCAAAATGAACGGATGTACACCGGATGGTATCTATTATATATATATGTATATATATATATATATATATATATATATATATATATATATATATGTGTGTGTGTGTGTGTGTGTTTGTGTGAAAATTTCACAATCAAATATATGTTACTTTTATCTTCAACTTTTTTCTATTTAGTGATTGTCATTGGGTAATCTTTTTGAAAACGACCTTGTATTTAAAAGCCTTTGTGAAACTGCTCTCTATTATAGGCCTACGGTATAATAGATAGAAAAATATTTTTGCATGAACTACATTTGGCATTATTTATATTATTTTGCCTAGAAAATTTCAAGTATAATTATTTTTACTTTATTTATTTCTTTAGAACATATTTTTCCGCACTGAACTTTTAATGTACATGTTGTATTAGTTCGCACCAATGTCTCATACTGAATGTTTAATGTAAATGTTGTATTAGTTCACACTAATGTATTATATAGAATGTTTAATGTACATGTTGTATTAGTTCACACTAATGTATTGTATTGAATGTTTAATGTACAAGTTGTATTAGTTCACACTAATGTATTATATTGAATGTTTAATGTATATGTTGTATTAGTTCACACTAATGTATTATATTGAATGTTTAATGTACATGTTGTATTAGTTCACACTAATGTATTATATTGAATGTTTAATGTATATGTTGTATTAGTTCACACTAATGTATTATATAGAATGTTTAATGTACATGTTGTATTAGTTCACAATGATGTCTTATACTGAATGTTTAATATACATGTTGTATTAGTTCACACTAATGTATTAAATTTAATGTTTAATGTACATGTTGTATTAGTTCACACTAATTTATTATATTGAATGTTTAATGTACATGTTGTATTAGTTCACACTAATGTATTATATTGAATGTTTAATGTATATGTTGTATTAGTTCACACTAATGTATTATATTGAATGTTTAATGTATATGTTGTATTAGTTCACACTAATGTATTATATTGAATGTTTAATGTATATGTTGTATTAGTTCACACTAATGTATTATATTGAATGTTTAATGTAAATGTTGTACTAGTTCACACTAATGTATTATATTGAATGTTTAATGTACATGTTGTATTAGTTCACATTATGTGTTATACTGAATGTTTAATGTACATGTTGTATTAGTTCACACTAATGTATTATATTGAATGTTTAATGTACATGTTGTATTAGTTCACACTAATGTATTATATTGAATGTTTAATGTACATGTTGTATTAGTTCACACTAACGTATTATATTTAATGTTTAATGTACATGTTGTATTTGTTCACACTAATGTATTATATTGAATGTTTAATGTACATGTTGTATTAGTTCACATTAATGTGTTATACTGAATGTTTAATGTACATGTTGTATTAGTTCACACTAACGTATTATATTTATTGTTTAATGTACATGTTGTATTAGTTCACACTAATGTATTATATTGAATGTTTAATGTACATGTTGTATTAGTTCACACTAACGTATTATATTTAATGTTTAATGTACATGTTGTATTAGTTCACACTAATGTATTATATTGAATGTTTAATGTACAAGTTGTATTAGTTCACACCAATGTATTATATTAAATGTTTAATGAACATGTTGTATTAGTTCACACTAATGTATTATATTGAATGTTTAATGTACATGTTGTATTAGTTCACACTAACGTATTATATTTAATGTTTAATGTACATGTTGTATTAGTTCACACTAACGTATTAAATTTAATGTTTAATGTACATGTTGTATTAGTTCACACTAATGTATTATATTGAATGTTTAATGTACATATTGTATTAGTTCACACTAATGTATTATATTTAATGTTTAATGTACATGTTGTATTAGTTCACACTAATGTATTATATTTAATGTTTAATGTACATGTTGTATTAGTTCACACTAACGTATTATATTTAATGTTTAATGTACATGTTGTATTAGTTCACACTAATGTATTATATTTAATGTTTAATGTACATGTTGTATTAGTTCACACTAATGTATTATATTTAATGTTTAATGTACATGTTGTATTAGTTCACCCTAACGTATTAAATTTAATGTTTAATGTACATGTTGTATTAGTTCACACTAATGTATTATATTTAATGTTTAATGTACATGTTGTATTAGTTCACATTAATGTATTATACTGAATGTTTAATGTACATGTTGTATTAGTTCACACTAATGTATTATATTGAATGTTTAATGTACATGTTGTATTAGTTCACACTAACGTATTATATTTAATGTTTAATGTACATGTTGTATTTGTTCACACTAATGTATTATATTGAATGTTTAATGTACATGTTGTATTAGTTCACATTAATGTGTTATACTGAATGTTTAATGTACATGTTGTATTAGTTCACACTAACGTATTATATTTATTGTTTAATGTACATGTTGTATTAGTTCACACTAATGTATTATATTGAATGTTTAATGTACATGTTGTATTAGTTCACACTAACGTATTATATTTAATGTTTAATGTACATGTTGTATTAGTTCACACTAATGTATTATATTGAATGTTTAATGTACATGTTGTATTAGTTCACACTAACGTATTATATTAAATGTTTAATGAACATGTTGTATTAGTTCACACTAATGTATTATATTGAATGTTTAATGTACATGTTGTATTAGTTCACACTAACGTATTATATTTAATGTTTAATGTACATGTTGTATTAGTTCACACTAACGTATTAAATTTAATGTTTAATGTACATGTTGTATTAGTTCACACTAATGTATTATATTGAATGTTTAATGTACATATTGTATTAGTTCACACTAATGTATTATATTTAATGTTTAATGTACATGTTGTATTAGTTCACACTAACGTATTATATTTAATGTTTAATGTACATGTTGTATTAGTTCACACTAACGTATTATATTTAATGTTTAATGTACATGTTGTATTATTTCACAATAATGTATTATACTGAATGTTTAATGTACATGTTGTATTAGTCCACACTAATGTATTATATTTAATGTTTAATGTACATGTTGTATTAGTTCACACTAACGTATTGTATTTAATGTTTAATGTACATGTTGTACTAGTTCACACTAATGTATTATATATAATGTTTAATGTACATGTTGTATTAGTTCACACTAATGTATTATATTTAATGTTTAATGTACATGTTGTATTAGTTCACATTAATGTATTATACTGAATGTTTAATGTACATGTTGTATTAGTTCACACTAATGTATTATATTGAATGTTTAATGTACATGTTCTACTAGTTCACACTAATGTATTATATTTAATGTTTAATGTACATGTTGTATTAGTTCACATTAATGTATTATACTGAATGTTTAATGTACATGTTGTATTAGTTCACACTAATGTATTATATTGAATGTTTAATGTACATGTTGTACTAGTTCACACTAATGTATTATATTTAATGTTTAATGTACATGTTGTATTAGTTCACACTAATGTATTAAATTTAATGTTTAATGTACATGTTGTATAAGGTATTATACTGAATATTTAATGTACATGTTGTATTAGTTCACACTAATGTATTATATTGAATGTTTAATGTACATGTTGTACTAGTACACACTAATGTATTATACTTAATGTTTAATGTACATGTTGTATTAGTTCACACTAATGTATTATATTTAATGTTTAATGTACATGTTGTACTAGTTCACACTAATGTATTATATTTAATGTTTAATGTACATGTTGTATTAGTTCACACTAATGTGTTATATTTAATGTTTAATGTTTATGTTGTATTAGTTCACACTAACGTATTATACTTAATGTTTAATGTACATGTTGTATTAGGTAACACTAATGTATTATATTGAATGTTTAATGTATATGTTGTATTAGTTCACACTAATGTATTATATTGAATGTTTAATGTACATGTTGTATTAGTTCACACTAATGTATTATATTGAATGTTTAATGTACATGTTGTATTAGTTCACACTAACGTATTATATTTAATGTTTAATGTACATGTTGTATTTGTTCACACTAATGTATTATATTGAATGTTTAATGTACATGTTGTATTAGTTCACACTAACGTATTATATTTAATGTTTAATGTACATGTTGTATTAGTTCACACTAATGTAATATATTGAATGTTTAATGTACATGTTGTATTAGTTCACACTAATGTATTATATTAAATGTTTAATGAACATGTTGTATTAGTTCACACTAATGTATTATATTGAATGTTTAATGTACATGTTGTATTAGTTCACACTAACGTATTATATTTAATGTTTAATGTACATGTTGTATTAGTTCACACTAACGTATTAAATTTAATGTTTAATGTACATGTTGTATTAGTTCACTCTAATGTATTATATTGAATGTTTAATGTACATATTGTATTAGTTCACACTAATGTATTATATTTAATGTTTAATGTACATGTTGTATTAGTTCACACTAATGTATTATATTTAATGTTTAATGTACGTGCTGCATTAGTTCCCACTAACTTATTATATTTAATGTTTAATGTACATGTTGTATTAGGTAACACTAATGTATTATATTGAATGTTTAATGTATATGTTGTATTAGTTCACACTAATGTATTATATTGAATGTTTAATGTACATGTTGTATTAGTTCACACTAATGTATTATATTGAATGTTTAATGTACATGTTGTATTAGTTTACACTAATGTATTATATTGAATGTTTAATGTATATGTTGTATTAGTTCACACTAATGTATTATATTGAATGTTTAATGTACATGTTGTATTACTTCACACTAATGTATTATATTGAATGTTTAATGTACATGTTGTATTAGTTCACACTAATGTATTATATTGAATGTTTAATGTATATTTTGTATTAGTTCACACTAATGTATTATATTGAATGTTTAATGTACATGTTGTATTAGTTCACACTAATGTATTATATTGAATGTTTAATGTACATGTTGTATTAGTTCACACTAATGTATTATATTGAATGTTTAATGTACATGTTGTATTAGTTCACATTAATGTATTATACTGAATGTTTAATGTACATGTTGTATTAGTTCACACTAATATATTATATTGAATGTTTAATGTACATGTTATATTAGTTCACACTAATGTAGTATATTGAATGTTTAATGTACATGTTGTGTTAGGCCACACTAATGTATTATATTGAATGTTTAATGTATATGTTGTATTAGGTCACACTAATGTATTATATTGAATGTTTAATGTACATGTTGTACTAGTTCACACTAATGTATTATATTTAATGTTTAATGTACATGTTGTATTAGTTCACACTAACGTATTATATTTAATGTTTAATGTACATGTTGTACTAGTTCACACTAATGTATTATATTTAATGTTTAATGTACATGTTGTATTAGTTCACACTAACGTATTATATTTAATGTTTAATGTACATGTTGTATTAGTTCACACTAACGTATTATATTTAATGTTTAATGTACATGTTGTATTAGTTCACACTAATGTATTATATTGAATGTTTAATGTACATGTTGTATTAGTTCACACTAATGTATTATATTGAATGTTTAATGTACATGTTGTATTAGTTCACACTAATGTATTATATTGAATGTTTAATGTACATGTTGTATTAGTTCACACTAATGTATTATATTGAATGTTTAATGTACATGTTGTATTAGTTCACACTAATGTATTATATTGTATGTTTAATGTACATGTTGTATTAGTTTACACTAATGTATTATACTGAATGTGTAATGTATATGTTGTATTAGTTCACACTAATGTATTATATTGAATGTTTAATGTATATGTTGTATTAGTTCACACTAATGTATTATATTGAATGTTTAATGTATATGTTATATTAGTTCACACTAATGTATTATATTGAATGTTTAATGTATATGTTGTATTAGTTCACACTAATGTATTATATTGAATGTTTAATGTATATGTTATATTAGTTCACACTAATGTATTATATTGAATGTTTAATGTATATGTTGTATTAGTTCACACTAATGTATTATATTGAATGTTTAATGTATATGTTATATTAGTTCACACTAATGTATTATACTGAATGTTTAATGTATATGTTGTATTAGTTCACACTAATGTATTATATTGAATGTTTAATGTATATGTTGTATTAGTTCACACTAATGTATTATATTGAATGTTTAATGTACATGGGAAAACAAAAGATATTGTCTGAGTGAAGAATTCTTAGAATTATTTACTAAACGTGTGTGTTGTCACAGCTGAACGACTTACATGTACTGCTACTGAGAACTAGAGACAGAATTTACTACTGAATATGCTTTGTGTGTATTTTAATATGTTGTATATGTTTGTGTATGGTGTACGTGTTTGTATTTATGAATTATATTAAACAATTTTAACTTTCGCAGTTAAAATACGACTTTCAACCCAGTCACTATACTTACTCATGAATTTTTCAGATAAAGCAAGACCCACCACTTTGTCAATTACATATCTAACAGCGCAAAAAAAAAAATTTACTCCCTTTACTTAAGACGTTTTAACTAAGCGTGTAAGTGTAGGATTTCGCAGGCATCAACCATAGAATCATATCTCAATGTTTTACATCAAATTAATCTCGTTAATCTTTCGTTTCTGTCTAACATAATTTACTTTATTTTTCAACTGAATGTTATTCTACTTTTAAAACAAAATTTGTTTGTAATTTGTAAAATTGTTTGTTTGAAAAGGTTTTTAAATTTTATTAGCATCATTATTTTAACATTCGTATTTATGGTTAATTGTGTTTAGAAATGTCGGATTTTTTTAAAGTGTAACCCACTTGCTTTATTTATTCTTAATCACGTTCTTCTATTGAATACTAATGAAACTAAAATTTGGTACGTCAGAAAATACAGTGAATTATTCCTTGACAGTTAATTGAGTATAACACTCTTCAAAGACTCCCTCAATGCCTCTTTGGTTTGTAATATCTCGTATACGTAATAAAGTTTACGTAATATCCGTACAATTTTTACAAACAGTAGTATGTTGTAAAATTGTAAAACAAAGGTAATTTCCCCCGCTACATAAAAGGAACGCATTCAATGTATAGAGTCCACAGAGAGTAGTTTGCAGTGTGTTTCAATTTTTGTTGTTTTTTATACAAAGAGAAATATTTCCAGTTTTATAAAAGCCTCTTACAAAACCGTGGGTAATAACAATGTATAAACAAAGCAAACTTGTTGCACGAAAAAATTCACTTACAATAAAATATATACACGATGGTTTTTAATTTCTTAAGACTAAAGTGTTCATTATTTTTGTTTTTAAACTCTTAAGGTCTTATACTCAGTGAATAGTATAGGTTTGTTTGCACTTTTGTATAGCAAACACATCACTTTCGGGCATTAGGAAACTTTTGGCTCAATTTCAGTGAAAAAGAAGTGAAATGTATTTCAAATTAATGCACTCCAAATCTTGACAATGATTTCATTTTATAGTTCGAATGTAGTCTAGCAGTATGTCTTCATTCTAGTCGTCTAAATATAATCAACGAATTAAAACTTTCAAAACCAACTCCAATACTCTTTCGAAAGTAAGCTACTACTGGAAAAGTAGTCTGTTTGTTTTAGACAATTGTAATGTTTGTTTTAAACAACTAGTGTGTAGTGAGGTTTAGAGTAAACTGTTTTAATGTTTACTGTTGTGCATTGTTCTCACTGGCTAAGCTCTAATGAACCTAATTTTTTAGTAATCTAAAATCAAGAAAAATTATTTTAGTAATAACTTTATTCAAGAACTAAACCATAATAATAATAAAACTCATTCTAGAGGTAAAACTTTCTCCAATCACGACAATGATTGTCTGAGGTTCTAATCGGTTCGTTTCAGCGACAAAATAATATTTTGTCACCCACGATATAATGTAGAACGGTATATATATTTATTTATAATATATATATATATATATATATATATATATATATATTTATTAAATAACTTCAAAAAGTTCATAATCAAGATATATTTTATTCAACATTTACAATTATGCTGAAGCTTTTCGCCGGAGTGTAGTTCCGGAGACTAGTCTTTGAGAATGCTGGAACTACACTCCGACGAAAAGCTTCAGCATAATTGTAAATGTTGAATAAAATATATCTTGATTATGAACTTTTTGAAGTTATTTAATAATTATAACAAATCAAGAAAAAATAATCATCTTTATTATAATATATATATATATATATATATATATATATATATATATATATATATATATATATATAAATTAGAATAATTCAATTTCCAAATAAGCATTTTTATTTTCAAATGAGTTTTTAATTTAATCCATCTGTATAGACGCATTATTAACGACTATTGATATTTGATTTATTTCTGTATTCCAATTTTCTCATATTTATTATTAAGGATTTCTTACCAGTATTAGTTGTTATTGAATTAACTTGGAGGTTCTAATTACATTCTTGTAACATTATTAGTTTTCAAAGTCAAGATGCTGATATTTCCTTAAATAAACCTACATATGTAATATTTGTAATAAACGTACAAAAAAAGATTAAATTATTTAGTCCTCAGTTTTTTCTCTGGGTAGAACGGTAAATAAGGAATATTACCTGCAAGTTATGCGCCATTTGCGCGAAGCGCCCGGATTTGTGGGAAAACAAAAATTGGCCTTTGCATCACTAAAACGCTGGTGCTCACACAACTTTACTTGTGCGCAAATGTTTGGCCAAACACTAATGCTACCGCAGCCACCATATTTCCCAGATCTGTCCCCATGTGATTTTCTCTTGTTGTGAAACTGAAGAAACGAGATAAAGACTGCATCTAAATAGGAGCTGAACAAGATCAGAAAGAATGATTTCGTGAGTTGCTTTAAGGATTGGAAAAAACGTTGGCACAAGCGTATAATATGTAATGGGGATCACTTTAAAATAACAAAATAGATAATCATGTTTTTTGAAAAAAAAACACAAAAGTCTCGTTACTTTTTGAACACATATCGTATATGCTGGAAGTACGTTTTCCAACAATCTGAATAAACAGATATATTACTCCACATTTAGCCTTCTTCGATTGTACTATAATCTATTTCTCTACAATTATTCTTGGTATATCCAAACCTGTATTCACTCTTTACAAGAAAGACAAGTAAGAAACAAATGATACAGGCTTAATACGAAATTCCCAAATCAATACGGCTATAAACATTGCTAAATCGAAGCACCATTCTCACTTTCAAAATGGCGTTCCAAAAGAATAATTCGATTATTTCAGTCACTTGATTTATTTCATATTCGGAGCTGTCGAAGCTGGATATAATTGTCGCCATGGTAACTGCTGAATTTACAGAACACAATTTACGACTGGCGAGAAAACAATCTGCCTCGGATAGTGTTCCATTATTTCAGAACCGCGATATTTTTCTGGGTAATTCACAGGATAACGTAATTCAGAATAAAGTATATATTCATTGAATTGAATTATTATAAGATTTTCTTTTAAACGTTCTTAATAATAATAACTGATGACTGAGAGAATATGGGTTGTTAAATTTTGTGTCCTAGATATGATTATCTAAATAAATATATGACATCTAACCCCTTACCGCTGTTAAATTCTTGAACTCAAATCGGAATTCTAAAACTTTTAATAAAGAAAAATAAGTTATCCAGGACTCAATATCAAACAGTATTTATTTAATTGCTATCTATCTACATTTACGAGAAATTGCTTACTTTAAAAGGTAATCGTAATGACTTAAAATTAATGTCATATTCATTGAATTGAACTATTATAAGATTTTCTTTTAAACGTTCTTAATAATAATAACTGATGACTGAGAGAATATGGGTTGTTAAATTTTGTGTCCTAGATATGATTATCTAAATAAATATATGACATCTAACCCCTTACCGCTGTTAAATTCTTGAACTCAAATCGGAATTCTAAAACTTTTAATAAAGAAAAATAAGTTATCCAGGACTCAATATCAAACAGTATTTATTTAATTGCTATCTATCTACATTTACGAGAAATTGCTTACTTTAAAAGGTAATCGTAATGAATTAAAATTAATGTTAATATATAGGGTAAACTAATATTTTTCATCAAAATGTTGAGGTAGAAATATGTTACAATATTTACATGTGTGTAGAAAAAACGAGCATTTTCAAAGTTGAAAAACACTTATTTCCGATTTTGAAACAAATGTGTATGTGTGTGTGTGTGTGTGTGTTTGTGTGTGTGTGTGTGTGTGTGTGTGTGTGTGTTTGTGCGTGTGTGTGTGTGTTTGTTTGTGTGTGTGTGTGTGTGTGTGTGTGTGTGTGTGTGTGTGTGTGTGTGTGTGTGTGTGTGTGTGTGTGTGTGTGTGTGTGTGTGTATGTGTGTGTGTGTGTGTGTGTGGTGTGTGTTTGTGTGTGTGTTTGTGTGTGTGTGTGTGTGTGTGTGTGTGTGTGTGTGTGTGTGTGTGTGTGTGTGTGTGTGTGTGTGTGTGTGTGTGTGTGTGTGTGTGTGTGTGTGTGTGTGTGTGTGGTGTGTGTGTGTGTGTGTGTGTGTGTGTGTGTGTGTGTGTGTGTGTCGATGAATCACAAAATCTAAATCTAAGTATTTCTCCCTCAAATGGGTTTTGAAATCATATCTTGAAGCTACACAAACTTTCTGTAATATTATGTTACATATATCCCAAATTATATTTGGTATTTTGTGATATAATATGTATAACATTTAAGTTACCTATATGTAATCTTAAATTATTTAAAACATAATATAACCCGAATTTTAAACTATATTTAAAAACAATTTCTTTACTTGATTTATTTGGGCGTTTTCCTCAAGGACTCCTGCTTCCTCATTTTATTGCAGTATTTCATACATGTCTAATACAGGTTTTTGTTATTTTTTTGTTATGCATTCTTATGTTCTACGTGATGGTATCGATGTTTCACTTTTATGTTTTTTATCCTACGCTTATTACATTATGTTGGTCCAATAAAACACATTACAATAATAATTGGTAATACAAAATTATACAACACTGTAATATTAAAATACTATAAACAATTGAAATCAAATTGAAGTCAAAACCAAATAAACCCTTTGTATTGTGTTTCTAGAAATAAAATATAGAATATAATTGTATTGATATTTTTACTGGTGCTGTCCCATAATTTTATTGTAGAGGAGAAATTTTTAATAATATTTTCATTTATGTTTACTAATTCATTTTTCTTATTAACATAAAAGAAATAGTCTTAATGAAAGTAGAGCAATAACATATTTGTATTCGCTAAGTTTAACTTGAAGATGTGATGTCATTCGTGTCTTCATTTTGGAATCACAAATAAGATCTAGTAAATAATCTAGAATAATAAAACTGGTTGATAATTTTGTAATAAGAGACCTGAATAGAGAAACGTTGACGAAGGGAAATAGTTTTTATATTCGTAGCTTAAACGTAACCTATATAAACAATTGAGGTAGATTATGAGACATCTAGTTACATATATTGACTCCTATGACTTATATTAAGTGATTACTCTTACAAAATTAAGTATTTTACATAAACTCAAAACAGATTGCTTCAAAAGAGATATTTTATAGGCAGTAAAATATCAGTTATGATGTGGTTCATTTGAGAAAAGTTTCTTTAACTTTCGCTTGAAGACATTGGAATTATCTTTATTGCATTTGTAAACAGAAGCAAATTCTTGGTATACTTCGTTTAATTTTCACAGTTTCCACCTCAGTGCTCAAAACTGTCAAAAACCATCTTCACAAAATTCTTCAAGTCTCTCTCATTTGATCAATTGAAAGCGAACAGATAAAAATATCTTTTCCCCCAAAATTGATATCTTTAATGTCATTGGGCCAATTGTTTATGTCAAATATACGGGCTGAATTAGCTAGTGTCAGCACCTCTCAACATTCTCTTTTTAATTGATTCTGATAGTTCTTCACAAAAAACAACCGGATCAATGTTCACTTCATTATTTTTTCCGAGAAATATATGTGTATTCCAGAATCTGTAAACGTTTGTTAGCTTGGAACAACTCTATAACTCGATTATGAAGTACTTCTCTAAATTCTGGTAGCTCTTGTAGTGAATCACACATTAGAACTAAATATAGAACAAAAGCAGTGGATGTAAGTTTCATAAGCATTATATACTCTTAAAACGCCAACACATTTTTTTATAATTTTAATATTTTGATATTTTATTCCTAAATCCGTTGCTGTTCTATTTTTATATTACTAGCCTAATATGTTTGAGAAATTCAAGTATTTGTGAGGCTGTGACTGTGTATAATTAAATTTCAATATTTTTAACCTAAGATAACCTATATAAAGTTAAAGTTGAATACTTTTTTATAAATGTAAAAAATTTATGAAACGGGATCTAACATAGTATGCTCTAATTTTATCAAATTTGATGTTAACTAAATTTACATTAAAATAGGTTGAGATAGTAAACATGGTTATATTTGCAACCAGAGTCTGTCGCAATTAAAATACCTTACGAATAAAATGTAATTATATTTGGTGAAACAATTACATATTTATCATTAAATAAAATAATAAATATTTTTTACGAATGTTGATAGTTTCAAACATTTGAATAGCTGCTATATAGCCTACGTTTACTTTTTACAAAATTAGAAGTTTGTATGGTAATTTCTTAATCTAATCACTTCTTTAATATTTGTCAGAGTAGACTAATATCTTGATACTAAATAAGGAAGGCATACATGGTGACGTCACCCTTCTATTGTCTCGTTTCACACAAAATACACAATAATAAAGGCTATGACCTTAGCGCGTAGTGGGTTATAACAGGTACACCGATATGTACGTCATATTATGCAGCTTTGATCTCAAAACAAAGGAAAGTCACCCTGTTCCCTGCCGTGGATAAATTACAAGGGTTGTGAATCGAGGACGACTTCCTTCCTGTAACAGTACATAAAGGATGAACTTTTAAGCGAAATATAATTGCAGACCCGTATTTCCTAAATCACTCCTTTATGGTTTTTAACAAATAAGAATGATCTTACGCTACTAAAATTGTTGCCGTGCTCTATATTTTACTAATATAATTACATGTTATCCAATATTACAGTGAAATAGTTTTACTCTTTTATTAAATTAAAATTTACATTATATTTTGGATTATATTTATATTATATATTACATTATAAATATTTTACAAAATAATTTGTTTTACAATTTAAAATATAATATGCTCATGATTAAAGTTACATTTTGGTAAAGACAGCTTAGTTTTTGTTTCCTACTCACTATAAATAATTTAGGTTTTCAAGATATCTATTGTCATTAGAATTTTACAGCTTTAAAAATTATACATATTTCAAAAACATTAGCCTATAAGTCCGATTTCATAAACCTTCAACTCATATTAGGCTTCCACTACCTTTTATGTTGATCTTCCCATTTTCGAAATATTAAATTGTTTTTATTATTATTTTTACACTGCTACCTTGAGTCACTATTTGTAGATATGTTCAACACATATTCAGACATTCTGAAATAAAATATAAAATCCTAATATTCTGAAATAATGAAAATAATATCCCAATTTCTTTCTTTTAAGGATGATTAACGGAATACTAGTATATTTTTGACACCATTTTCTCAGTGGTATTTTAAAAGTGATGAAATGAAACTAAAGGGGGCAGAAATAAATTACATCTACAAGCAATTACTTTAATTTATAAAAATTCATAGAAACCTCGTTGTTAAACTTTATCTGTAGAGAACAGAGTAAAAAGATTTGGGATTAGGGGAGCGTATGTGTTTCTTGTACCAAATTTTGTAGCTGACACCACTTTGTATAACGTTGTAAAAATGCAAAACTGTTTTTACTTTTAATTTTAAGTTGAAAATTTAATTGGTTTATATTTTAACGAAAAAAATGGATATATAATTATTATACAATTATTATTTACTTTTAAAAGTTCTTAGTTCCTAATTGTTACAACCTCTAAAAAGAAGAATAATTGTACATAATTTTAAAACTTCTTAACTAAATAACCAATAACTAAATAAATAAAAACCAGGTAATCAACGTGTACATAAAGTAATTTTTCATAAAATAATATAATTTTTAATTGTGGCTAATGGGTTCAATTATTTAGTTGTATAAATGTATTTCAGTAATAGGCATATAAAACAAAAAAAACTATATCTACTGTTCTAAACAAATTATATTTTTAAGGATTCTGTGCATATTTGAAAACTTATTTCAGCATTTTACATTAGCAAAAGTTCGACAGAATAGAACGTAAAACCAATAAAGTTTTATTTGTACTCTATCTTTCAGAAATGCTTATGATAAATCATAGGTTGTGATAATTCATAAGTTTGTGCAACAAACTTTACATAGCTTGTGAGTATTATATATTTATTTAAACAAGAACCAACAAATTGGAAATATCTTAATTGATAATGTGTGTTTCCATACACGTTTTATAGGCAAATTCATCATCTGATAGTATAACTATTCTAACTATAAATTATAACTGAGTTTATAATTTGTGTAGAGCTAATTATACTTCAGAAATATTTAGTTATACTGACTGATGATATTAGCGCTTCTTATTATTAAAAAACGTATGAGAATATAAGTTATTGATTCAGTGTTGATGTTCCTTTCTACTTAATTGTTTGTTATTTTATACAATATGTTATTATTATTATCATTACCACTATTATTTCTTATTTGCCATTATCATTATTACTACTTTTATTATCTTTGATATTATTATTGTTATTATATATAAACCAAAAACACTTTACTACTGTTTTTAAATTACTTTATTATTCCCAAAACGTTTGTGATAGTGTTGTTTAATTCAAATCTTACAAAATTAAAAATGATACAAAAACAAATTTTTAAATACGTCCCAGCGTATGAACTGCAGCACACCTCATTAGTTTACAAATAAGTTCTCATTTAGCGTTAACTAAATCATGACTGTGATACAAAGTGTGCAGAAACTTATGAGTTGAAGCTGCAACACGGAATCCTCATTAAGGATCTGTAACGCACTTTAATATCTTTTCCTCACCTCTCACATTGTTGTTCCATGCTTATATTGCGCCCTGTGGGGTAACATAGCTAAAGAAAACTTTTATAAACACAGTTCTTCTTTTTTTGTTATATTTTACAAGAGTTGGCAAGAGTGCATAATATGATTTTTTGTGTCTTAGATGAATTTATTAAAGATACATAATTTAAAAGAGTAAATACAAATTGAAATTGCGTTTTTAAAAAATCTGTAGCATATTATCTGTTTCATGTTATTTGAAATTTTGTTGTCTTACTAGCCTTTCTTATAGGGGAGTATATTGGTCATTTGTAACGTTGTCTACTTATTTAGTTTTATATATGTTACTCTTTCCAGGAGTTACATAAACTTGAAGCAATTGTCAGGCCTCATAAACAAAGTCCTGTTCATCCAAATTGAGTATATAAACTTTAACTCACAATGAATTTCAATTCCCATTGAAGTATTTCCCATGGACCCATTGAAGTATTTCTTTTAAAACTACCCTAAACATTTCCTCAACATTAATTCTCTTTTGGCTTTAAATGTCCTTCTAGAATCTTTGTGGAATAAGCACTGTAAATGTATCATTTAGATTACATAACTAGCCCGAATCAAAACGGTTTGATAATAGAACCTAAGTGATATTTGTAAGAGGTAAAAGTTACCAAGTTATTTGTTGTTATCGATTATTAATAAATTAACTAAATAATTAGTCGTTATTTTAAAACGACTGGAGCTTAGAATTTTAAATTTTATATCTGATTTTGATCACTTTAAAAATAATCTTTTACTTTTTGATTTCACGTACATGAAATATAATTATACATTTCTTATTATTGTTTTCCATATTTTAATGTGATCGAGATAAAAAAATCTATTAGAAATCTTCTAAACAAAAGACTCTTAATAGCATACATATAGTGAGAAAAAAAATGGATATTCAAAACATGGTCAATTTTTAATATGTAGACCAAGCATAAATTTTGTCGCTACTATTATTCTCTTGTGTAGCGTTGACTTGAAGATAAGTTACAGGATTAATCTTAAACCAAATTGATTACAATAAAGATGGGCTGATGTAACTTAGCACTCCTATGACATCGGTTCTTTGAATTGGACATACTAAAATTTGTTTAAGGGTTACAAAATTGTAAATAAAATGTTAATTTTTTTTACTGGAGTTATTAAAAATAAAATATTCCTAATTAAAAATGTCAAAGAATATTGTTATATAGCTTATTAATAATTTAACTTTTTACTTTAAAATTTTATTTCAACGAACAAAATCAAATATTTCCAGTTAAGAAATAACATTAGAGGTTATTTCGTATGTCTCAATGTTATACTAAATGTTAAGAATCGAACTAAAAATAAAATAAAGTAGGCCTATGCATATGATATTGAAACAATTATAGTGAAATGGACAATAAGCCTAAATAGCATCTCGTTTAAAACCATCTAAACGTATTCAATAACAAAACTGATACAAACTCATTATAATTTTTGATCTCAATTCCTTCTTATTAGTTCACACTCACTTATCTATACCTAGTTCAAATTTTCAATCGATAGTAAAATAGTTTTTATTTGTTCAAACAATTTTAAATACTTTTCTAAAACTTGTAATTAATGACACTTGATGTTAATACAGCTTCTTCAAAAATTATTTTATTAAATAAATTTAATAACGAATTCATTTTAGTTTCATATGCAAGAAAAACCTTTCACAAAATGGGCTTGAAATGCAATATATTTCTTTCACCCCACTTGGCTTAAAACAAGTGATTACAGATAATTTTTTAAGGCAGCTGATTGTTTTATAGGTTGTGGTAGAACAGCTGTTTTAAACCATACATTATATTACTTTATTTATATTATTTGTAGTTATTTAATAAAAGGTAATGAAATGAAATTTCTCGTTGTTGACCTAAGTAGAAATTGACTTTAAATTTTTTTTAATTTATATTACTTGCTAATTATTTAATCAAATTACCATCCAATAAAGTTTTAAAAAGGTAAAATATAACAAGTACTTTTTGTGTGGAAAGTAACTGATACATTGATTTCCAAAAGTATAACTGTAGTGAATAATATTTTATGTGCCAATTATCAGACGTTTGATTGAAGAAACGTGTAATAATACGTTTTACTGATTGAAATTACATTCATAAGAAAAGCCCAATACTTACGTCACAAGAAATAGTATTTTAAATAGCTTCACAAGATTTACCCGTAGATTAAAATAATTAATTTCAGTTGCCTTATACAAATTTGAAATACAATATGTGTACCTAGTTTGTATATTTCATTGTATGTACTTCAAAAACAGCCCTAGTTATATTATTTAAAACCTGAAACGTAATTCTTTCCTACGATTGCCTGAAATGCACATGCACTCTACTACAAAGATACAACAATTGTAGGCCTATTATAAACTTTTCTTCCTTTATAAACCCAGGTTATACATTATAATACAAAGGATAATTGTGTTTATAAAAGTTTTCTTTAGAAATGTTACCTCACAGGCAGCAATATATGCATGATTCAGTAACGTAACCATTGGGGGAGAAATATAAGTTGCGTTAAAGATTCTTAATGAGGATTCCGTGTTGGAGTTTAGCTCACAAGTTTCTGCATACTTTGTATCTCTGATTTCTTTGGGCCTTAATAAAACTTACAATGGGAACTAATGATATCTCATCCAACTTATGCCCTTGTTATATTTAAAAGAAAATTATGTCTATAAAATTTGTAATTGTTTACTATGTGAGTTAAGTGATGGAATACAAATATTATGCAATCTTTAAGTAGTAAACTAACCTAAAATATTAGTAAACTGATGGAATTTTTTATTTCTCTCGGTAAGCATATATTTGGCTGAACTATTAGACCTTTAACTATTAGTCGCATGGTGAAAGCATTTCATTTTTTTGTAGATAACAGAAGGTAGTGTTAATTTTTTGGGGCTAGATAAGTTCTATGAAATTATGGAATCTACTAAATGTTATTCACTAAATAATAAAGAAAAATCATTTGTTTCCAAAAGCTACAAATATCCCATAGAGTGTTTACCTAGTGGTGTAAGCACTAGTCCTTAACAGGGTCTCATGAACCCCGAAAAATAATAAAATTTTAGGTCAACACTCTAAAATATAGAAATTTAAAAAAATCAACACATTAACAACACACAAAAGTATATATAAATTAAAGTTGGTCCTTTGAATTGTATAACTTTATGTAGACAAATCACTGTTATATTACAATACAATATTGATACAAAGTACCCGGTTAAAATATATTTGGTTATAGAAAATAATAATAATGTTTCCTAACGGAAGCAAGTTGGTTTACATGTGAATGAAGAACGTACTTTTTGGTATAGCTTACGTCATTAAATTTCGGAATGCAAGTTAAAAGCCTTTGAAATGGTTACTTCGCAAACATTTATTTTCCAACCGAAACCTATCTTAACCAAACACCTTTTAACCATATATAATAAGATATAGCATAGTGTTTTGTCTGCAAACGAAACGTTGATATTGTAAAAGCTCATCTGTTTTAAAGTGAGTGAAATATATTTTTATTGTTTAGGCCCCAACATCAACGCTTGCTATTTTTCCGTGTTCCTGGGGACTTTCTACATCACTAGGTTTATTTTGTTGGAACATCAATGACGTATGCAAAACTCATAGTTATTTAAAACGGTATTTAAATTACAGTTTTTCGCAAACAAACGTGGTTTAAATTCGTCTATTATACCATTTCGTCGATAATTTATTATTATTTAACTTTCACGCCATGCATATTCATATCATTTATATAATTCACTAAATTGGCTTGTTTTCTCTTTTATTGAGAAGTAATTGCGGGTGAAATATTATACATATTTTGTTGTGTAACTTTTATAATATAGTTAGACAAATTATACTAATTGATTTTTTGCAACTACAGTCTATTATAATAATACACCTATGTACAAAATGTTGAACTGTGGTTACACATCGAGTTTCCCAGTTTTACGGAAATCTCAACGCTACCATGAGATAAGAATTTCTAAAGATGTCGCGGTTGGGAAATGTTTTAAGGTCGTAAACTAACCCTAAAAATTCTTACCGCTTCCAGACTGTCTCTTCTTACATTTACAGCCCATCTAAAAACTTCTACACGAGAAAACTCCAGCCGAAACTCAACAGAGATTATTTGGATACAACAATTCTAATAGTGTTTGGTCTGACAATTCAGTTGTAGCAGTTGTTTCAGCATTGGAAACTGTTTCTTCTCGCGTGTAGGCTACCACATTTCCATTATATTTAGTAGATGCTGTAGCTTAATTACTATTACGAACTCTCTGATTAAATGGGCTCTAATTACTGGTAAATAAAAGTCACTGAGAGTTTCCAAAGCTAGAAAGTAGTAACGTCATTATTACTTCTGTAAATAAAATGACGAAACTATACCTAAAACTCTGGAATTTTGTAGTCCATTACGTTCGGTGAAACTTAATTTACCAACTTTACATTAGCTTATGACTATCCGAACTTTAAATTTTGTAAATTTGTACAAACTTACTCAGACATAACGTTTTCAATCGCTCCGTGACGATCCTCCTCAGTGTCTACCACTGATGATGATCAGTGCATCTTTTGTATCTAAAAGATAAATAAACAAATTAACTGTTCTATTCCAAGAAATATAAAAACCTTCTGAAGGAGAAACTTTTATATTCTCCGCAACAATTGTATTTACGTGGTATGTATCACAAAACATTATAGTATGTTTGATATAAACGTTTATGAATTACGTGTTAGAACCATTAAGAGACACGGACCAGGAGCAATATATAATAGAGAACACAGTTTATATTTTAATTTATTTTTTTAGTATTTTATAATATCGATTTTTTCAGGTATGTATTTTGTAATAAACTTTTATTTTCCACTTATTTCATGTATATCGAAGATTATACTATCACAGATTTAACGATTCTATAAATATAAGTACGTAAAGCAAATACAAACTGTGATTCAACAAATACAATAATTAAGTGATTCGATTACGCTAAACGTTTGTTTGAACTACTAATATGTCTGCAGTTGTTCGAATAAAATTCTAATCATATTAAAATGTGTAACAACTTGCGAACAATTGAAATGTAAGAAAGCGTTTGGGAAACGCATTGAATCATAGTGTTTCTTATTTCTTAGGCAATCATCACCAATGTCTTACGTTTTACTGATATAGGTCTTTACTAATTAATCGTTTCCCTTGTCCAAGGTTTCTCTTTCCGTGTTTACTTTATTGTAAGAGGCCTAGGCTGGCCGTAAGCAATAGGGTGCATCACAAAATAAAACTAGAATAATTTCTGTGTTGAATATTATTTTTGTTTATTGAAAAAGCAATAATTATTCATTTGAATTTAAACACCTAATAATGAATTTTATATTCTATTAAATATTGTTATGATGTGTATTCTTGTTGCTGTTGACTTTTTGTTAACTAAACATTGTTGGTGTAAGTTAACAATCTAACAACTTTTAGTTAACAAAAGGTCTGGTCGCAAGTAATAGCAAAAGTTTAATAAGTATATATATATGTGTGTACATATATATATATATATATATATATATATATATATATATATATATATATATATATATATATATATATATGCAGTTTTACAGCGACTTTAGATTTAGAGTTTCTCTATTGTGACAAGCTATTCCTCTCTTATTTAGCCTGGTAAAATACAAAACAAAGTCTTAACTTTGGTCGTCTTCTTTTTAATTGTACTCTGCAAGACCTTAGCAGAACTTCTTTTATCTGGCATTTTTCCTAATATACCTATATAATTGTTTTTCTCATATATCATCTATGCTATCTCTCTTAACCTCAAAATCTCTTCAACTATTTCGATTCCTATCCTTCTAAATACCGAATGTTTTCTCCCAAAACTCATTATATATTATAGAAGTAAGTTGCCGTTTTTGTGTTTCGTTATTTTTAACACTTCTAACTCGTACAAATTGGGCTAACAAATTAGTTTTTTTATTCTGACTTCTATATCTACTCAACTCTTTCCATTATTAACAATTTTCTTTCATTAATATTTATATCTCTTCACTTTTCTTGTTTTATGTGTCCTATAGTTTCATACTTTCATTCTTCTCTCCTATTTCACGTAATTTGATTTCTTAAATTTTTACTTAATTTGTTTACTGTCGGTTTTAAAGTTTTCCTTTTATTCGATACGTAATTTAGCTATGTAATTTATATTCCCCTTTAAATAACGCATTACTTCAGGTTATCCGTGAAATGTTCTGTCACCTGTTGCCATTTCCAACACCTCAAAATTACGAATAAACTAAAATTGACTTATTTTCCATAGCTTTGTGTCAACGTTTCCAACCCTCTTATATAGATATTATAAGTCTTAAACAGCCCAAACTGGTATATTTAAAGAGGCTTTGCCTACATATAGTTTTCTTTTTTAGGACAAAGATGAAGACACAAGGCTCAGTTCGACAGTGTTTTTATTCAGGTCACGCAGAAGACTTCCATGAAAATCCGGAATTCACCGAAGTTTGCCGAAAACCGGTAAGCTGGAATTGCTCGAGGGAGAATGTCTTACTTGACATTCATTGCAGGATTCTGAGCACAAACGTCGCCTTAGTACATACTTACCTTTACAGATTTAATATGTACAGAAGAAGTGTGGAAATCGTGATCCAGATTTAAGTTTCCAAGTTTACAAATTCATTTACTGAAGACCCCAAATAACTCTAAAAGTAGGTAAAAATATTGTCGTAGTTTTAGAATGTACATGACCTTCGACCAATGATAAAGGCCCTTTTTGAAGCGCTGTGGATAAACCATTTTCCTGATTTTTTTAACAAAATGCAACTAATGTAAGTGTAGTATAAAATCCACTTCTACCCGTAGAATTAATCCACTGAAATTAAGTTTTCAAATCCTATAAGCCTTTAGTATGCTCCATTCCCTCGCAAACGAGTATACACATTTGTATACCCTCAATCTTAAGTGTTCTCGTAATAAAACTCCCTTCCTAACAACCCGAACGCGAAGCTGGCCGCTACATCATTACCAGCCTCATAGAGAAATGTAATATGTGCGGAGGGAGAAGTTACTTCAAAGTTTTTGCTAGTTAAATGACTTTCCGCTAGACTAAAATCCGCAATATACTCTTGAATTTACAAAAGTGGAAAATATCTGAAATAATGTATAGGTCTATGCTGTTTCTGTTGAAAGTTATTTTATATATTATTTCAAACAAAGCTGAAATATATTTTGATTTGAAAAATAGAAACTGTAAATTTGTAATTGTGTCCACGTATTATTTAAAACATTTAACATCAACAGTTATTTAAATTAAAAGTATAACTCACTCCCGGCCCTAACCAATAACTAATATTTATATTTCTAAACGTTTTCAACAATTGACTCGTATACATTGTTAATATCAGTAATATTTTAAATGTTACAATAGTCTTATATTTAAATGTTTCAAATGGGACCCCATAAACCAATCATTTATAGCATGACTATATTTATATATGACTATAACTAGATTATAGTTATGATACTGGAAAAAAGTAGTGAAATTCGGTTTTCGAAAAATGAAGAAATACAGTTACTGAATATGTGTGTAGTTAGTAGAAAAAAGTAAGGTAAGTAGCCTAAGTACTAGTTAGGAATTTAGATGAACAGCTATATTAAATAGTGTGTTTATAATAATAAAGAAACTGACATATCTGTCTGTTGGTCTGTCTGTCTCTCTACCAGTTTATCTGTCTCTGTCTGCCTATCTGTCTGTCTGTTTGTCTGTCTCTCTCTCTCCCTCTCTCTCTCTCTCTCTCTCCCTCTTCCCCTCTCTCCCTCTATCCTCTATCTGTCTATCTGTCTATCTATCCATCTATCCATCGCGAAACCTATTGCGATTACGATTAATCGTTTAATTAATTACAAAGAAAGTTTAATAGATTTTAAAGATGGAGAGCAGTGCTTAATACCGTTAGTTATAAATATTTACTTAACACTCTTTCAAACCAACACTAAAAATAACTTGAAAACTATGTACATCTCTTTGAGATAGGGGATATTTATTTTGGGTGTTCCTTCGGGAGACATAAATAGCTGTTATTTTCTCATTTATGTAATGCGAATTTAAAGGGTCAACCAAAATATATAGAACATAGACTTTGTAAAACTATTGTAAGCTTCAATAACGTAGCATGGCAAGTCCGTCATAGACGGGTTTGTAGTATTATGACCATGTATGGTTAAATGTTGTTTGAACCTTGACCTTTTCTAGTCGTCTGAAATAAAGAAAGTGGGCAGATAGTGGGAGATAACTGATATAGCAGGACTTAGGTATGGCCTTGGCTGTTATTTATTGTTTATATTTCAGGATCTCAATGATTTTTAAAAGGCTTTACCTATTTACAAGTCCTATTTATGTTTCCATAGTATTCAGCACGTGTCAAATAAAAACAAATAAAACTACTTGTTTCTATATTCGGATATTTTCGAGTATAAATAAATCCACTATTTAGTAACACTAACTTTTATCTTAATCCTTACTTGATTGAACTTTTGGCACTACAAATGTTGATATTTATTCATCCATAATTTTACTATGATGCCATTAGCAGAATGCTAATGATGGCAGAATTCTACATTACCCAATAGCTATTAGATAATCAGTAATTATCTATGACAATACAGTTTAATTAGGCTAGTATAAAAAACACTACAGGCTACCTACCCACGATAACATAAACACCTATAAAACAACCTATAAAATATGCTAAAATAACTACTAAACGGTAGTAACCGGCTGTTAGGTAAAAAAGAATGGGCGGAATATCTTTTAATTTAGGCATGAAACAAAGAATTAGAGTTTTTATAAATTTATTATAATAAATAATATGTAATAGTAAATAAGTGTAAACGGATTGATTAAATTTGAGATGGAAATTATATGTATATATATATATATATATATATATATATATATATATATATATATATATATATATACATTATTATTACTACCCATAGTCCTTATGCTATATATATATATATATATATATTAGGGATGGGCCGATTCCGATTCTCGATTCCAGGAATCGTCGATTCTAGGTGGTATCGAGGAATCGTCGATACTCGATTCTTCATTCATAAAAGTGTCGATTCCGATTCCTATTTTGTTAACTATTAAAATATGCGTGTGGAGTAATTTATTACCAAACAAAATTTTTGTATTTATTATATTTGTGTGGAAAAATAATTAATTACCAACTATGTGCTATTTATGTATTAGTTGATTTGAATGAATTAAATGATTAAAGTAAACGAAAATATTATTATTTATGAAGCAACAGCAATCAAGATCGTAACCATTTCCAGTCGTTTGACATCGCTCGTCTCTCTCTCTCTCTCTCTCTCTCTCTCTCTCTCTCTCTCACTAAATGTAAGAACAAAACACAAAAAAGTACAGTAAAAACTCGATTAACCGTCACCGTCGGAACCGTGGCCATGACGGTTGAGCGAATAGAAGGATAACAGAAACACTGTATTATTCCTCCGAAACTTAACCTTAATAAATTATATTATAGACAGATATCACTCTCACGGTTGAAGGTTTTGTGTAGCCTATTACATTAAAACAGAACTTTTAAAAGGTTTTGCCATATGACCAAGATGTTAACTAAATTAAATATTAGAGAACTAGCATGTAAGCTAATATAACTTGAAAGAATCGAAAATCGACTAAAGAATCGAGAATTGAAAGGAAAATTTTAGAATCGGAATCGGAATCGAACATTTTAGGAATCGGCCCATCCCTAATATATATATATATATATATATATATATATATATATAAATATATATATATATATATATATATATATATTTATTTATATCTATATATCTATATATATATATATATATATATATATATATATATATAGCATAGGGTCTATAGGGAGTAATAATAATGTGTGTTTATATATATATATATATATATATATATATATATATATATATATATATATATATATATATATATATGATGAATATTTACTATCTGGAGTACATCCGTTCATTCTGCAGTCCATAAATTTGCAGTTCCGACGTTTCGTTAGAATCTCATCCAGCATTGACGAGGTGAACCCAACAACAGTAGAAGAGAGTGAACGGATGTGCTCCAGATAGTAACTATTCAACATATTTTTCCATCCGTGAAGGAATACGTATCAGCATATATATATATATATATATATATATATATATATATATATATATATATATATATATATATATTCACTTTTATTTGAAACATATACATAAATATCTATTCTAAAGTCTTTTCTGAGAGTATTAACAAACAAAGTTAATTATAATCAAAGAGAACTTTAAAGGAAATGCCTAATATATGTCTCTTTACTTTTGTGAGTACTATTAAAGTTTTGAGAATGGAACTGTTCCGAAACGTGTCACCAATAAAATTATTTTACTGTTAGGAAAGCCAGACAAGTTTACAAAAATAATGTTTAATTTTATTGAACTTAGATTGTTATACAAAGTAATACGTTTTAAACATCATTAACAGCTCTCATCCAACCAACGATAGGTTTCATTGCAAGAAAGGCACCATAAAAATGTTGTCAATATAGAGACCTAAAATCAGCTTTTAAATAACTTGATTGAAATTATTATACATTTAAACAACTATAAAAATAAATTTTACATTGAAACATTAGATTTTCATCTACACTAGGGAACTCACATTCCTAGGGTATACACCAAAATGTGTGTTTTATACAACAAAACACGTGGGATGGGGTAAAAACATCTTCTGAAGGAAGGAAAGGTCATAACTCTTTATTTAAGGTTTCAGTAGACATTTACACGCCCGGGGGGATTTGTTCTGTTTCTTTTTACTCTTTCTTGGGATTTTAAGTTTTATATTTTTGATAAAATAATCTAATAGCTTAAGCAAGAAAGATTTAATTCTAGCTCCTTAATTTTACGATAACCTCAACTCACCATTAGCTTATATATATTACTATATATAAGTACAAGGCCTAGGTTCACATACTTCATTACACATCTTTTATAACTTTCTATTTTTAAGACAGCCTCGATTACTATCTTTAAGTTTATCTAGCCCATTTTATTACTGGAGTTAGTAAAACGAAAAAAAAATGTAAATCAACTTGAACAATAAATCCTCAACTATACTATTTATCTATTGTGACATAAACTATTGTAAACCTTCCAATATTGTCACCGCAGTATAAGTATTTATTATTAATTCTGTTAAAATTTGAGAGCGAATCAATTATTTAGCATACTAAATATTAAATCATTTTCTATAAGTAAAAAATAAAGAACGAATCTCAATATTCACGAAATAACAGAGTTTATTAAACTCGTGGGTTCAAATAGAGAGAAAGAAATTTATGCTTTAATATTCTAGTTTAAAGGTGTGGATGTAGCTCTTTTACCAATTTCTAACAGGTCAGAACTACTTTTATGCAATTAAATGTTTTCGTGTTTATTAACAGAGTTGATATTAACTGAGTTTATTTTATGCTACGTTTGGCCACAGTCTGTTTCAAAGCAGGGTACTAATTTACATTTAGTTATGTTGTCCTATTACGCTTTCTGTCCAGCAGTTAGGTGTATCAAATACCCGTGCATTTTAAAATATTTAAACATGTGTCACATATACAAAATTACAGTTATAACTTATTGTGACCTTGAATGGACAGACTTTAAAGAAATTACCAAAAGTTAATTAACATGAGGTAACTGATTCTATGTTCGATTACTAATTATTATTATATGACCACTGTTTTACTAATGTAGTAAAGTTAATTTTATACCCTAAAATTTATCTAACTACCCCTCCAATATTTATAAGGCCTGGTACCTGTCTCAGAAACGTCTCTCTACTCCGGTTGAAAGTACGTTATACTTAGGAAAATTAACTGATCGTTTTGTGTGCATAATTTCTCCTTATACCCAGAAACAAAGAATCGCTACATCTTTTCCTTAGTTCTAAATGTATCTCCCTTAGGCTGGGGCTCCACTTCCCGTTATTTAACGCACTACAAAGTGTGCTTGGTAAGTCAGTGAAGAAACGAAAGTGGGTCCTCAAGCAACCGTCTGTAGAGTCCAATCGTTTACTGCACGCTGCAGAGTGAATTGTCGCACGAAAATGGAACCTCTTCTATTTTCGCGCTACACTCTACCGCCAACAGACTGCTACACTCGCTGTAGACTGTAGTGACCCATCTCCCTCCAAGGCGGCCACGGCTCAGTTCTACCGCCACAGTAAACAGTAGTTACGCCAGGCAGCATGCGGCGACACTGCAGATTCTGGTTAGTATTCTGTTGCCTTAGGAGCCACCCAACTGTCGCGTGTATCACACGAAACGTATGGCGCGATAGACTACGGCACGTGGAGCACTAGCTTTACTTATATCTCTTTTACAGTAACAACAATTTTTCAATCCAGTCATATAGTAGACTAACGTCAGGTATACAGCCATACACAAATGATGTCATCATCCCTCCTACAATCTATACAAGTAAAATGTCAAACCCTCAAATTTTCCTATAATCGCAATCTTTTCCTACCCTCCGGGCTGATATCAGTCATATTCGTCTATGATCTTAACTTTATAGATAAAAAGCCGGTATTTGGAAGGAATAAAAAGTGTGACTGGTAAAATTGTAGATTAACTAACATTGATTTTTAAGAAAAAGATTCTAGAGCAAACGGAAAAATCACATTTTGACCCTTTAATTTTGACTTTGCAATATTTGAGGGAAATGTAAAGACATAATTAAGGATTGATTTGTTAAGCAAAAGAGAGAGAAGGTAATTATTCATATTTGTTTTTATTTTTGGTAATCCTGCGATTCATAGGATGTTCTGATAACTCATGCTTGTCACACCAGCAGATAAACATACCAAGAACGGCAGAAGCTTAAAGTAAATAAAAGGCGTTTTTTTTAATATTTTAGGAATTTTAATAGTGCAGAGAGTTTAATATGTAAATTCCTTTTACTGAAATGACGTTAAGAAGATTTAGATTTTCAACTCTATTTTCAGAGTTGGTTCAAATTCAATGCATATAAGTAAGTTCTTCATTTTACTATTACTCATTGCAGATAAAGAGCATTATTACCTCGGAATATATTGTAAAGTTAACATTTATACATTACTCTCGGCTAACCTTTTGGCTAATTAGTGGACGACACTGGTTAACTGGTTCATATTTGCTCAGTAAGGAAGTGGATTATAATTCGCAATGATTTTATATTTCAATTATACTTTTTTGCTTTTTATAGCTCAATATTTATCCTTACGATTCTGATGAACAAAATTTTTATTAGAAAATTCTAAAATTTATTCTTCTCTAAGCTGCCAGCAGAAAACCACTTTGGCTAGTAACTTAACGTTTTCACTAATATCATTTCAATGTAAGATCCTTCTTGCCATGGAAAGATTATTTCTAAATAAACGTTTTTGTTTTGGGATTCTCAGCCAACATCAATAATTATCTTCATTGTATGAAACACATTCTTTGTTCTATCCAAAGACGAAACTTTGTAACTACTTTTTTCTAAAAGAGCACGTTTTGTTAACGAAGGATCTTCAGAAACATTGTCTTGATACAGTTTACCTACTGGAAAAATAAATGAACATTCAAGGTACCTGTCAGCAATGCGACTTTTCACGGTACTTGAGACAAAATTTAGAGTTCTCGTATTTTGAAGAGATAATAGTTTTAGTTAGCTGAATAATATTTAAATTAATTTATTAGTGTTTAAAAATTATCAGTCAATTTGACTCTTAGCTATAAGAAATCGTGAAAAGAACCATATAAAGTTTATGAAATAGATCGTGTACTTGGGGTAATACATATATATATATATATATATATATATATATATATATATATATATATATATATATATATATATATATATATATATGTAATATATATATATATATATATATATATATATATATATATATATATATATCGCAATATGTATTCTTGTGTATTAATAAAGAACATAAGTCAAAATACAAATACAAAAATTATAATTGAATTTACAATTCAAAGCTTTTCGTTGGCTAACAGTACCAACATCATCAGGAATATTAAACAATTAAAAAAACAATTTTTAATAATTTAATATTCCTGATGATGTTGCTACTGTTAGCCAACGAATAATATATATATATATATATATATATATATATATATATATATATATATATATATATATATATATATATAGATTCTAGCGTAAGTGTTTAGAATTTCACATCATACGCCTCACAACATATTCTCTATTTGAATCATAATACTACTAGGGTATGTTATAATCCTTTACTAACTCTAGGATTATTGCAACAATAAGGGAGTAATGCACTTTGTTTATGCGAACCTCTGCAACACCTTTATGCTCCCATGGATTTTGCTATTGTACTTAGATTTTGAGAGTTTCCTGGCATAAATCAAAGCTCTTGTAGCTGAAATGATCGCTTGATCAGACTTTAATTCCTTGTAGGTCTGAATGAGGCCGGTCCTGTTGTGTATTAAACCGCTTTATGATGCCCACTTGTCGGTCCTAATCTACTGGAGTGCAAAAAACTCAAGGACCACTCAAGTAGATGCAAACTATATAACATCCAGACAGGGGAGTTGGACGGAAAATCTTCGCAGGGAACTCATTATGAATAAAACATATCCAAGCACCACCCACATTTACAAATCTTATTACAAATTATTAAATTTTATTCCTAATGAAAAGAGTTATAGTCATAACAAAAAACTTAACTTTAAATTAAAAAGCTAAAAAATAAAATTTAATTTCAATTAGGATTTTTTTTACAAGCATAGGAGAAACAGACTAAAGTAGCCAAATACAAATCAGTAAGTCGGTTCAGTCAAATTTTTTTCGGGGTGCCATCAAGGGTAGTAGAAAAAAAACCTTTAGTAGGCGTGACTTTTAAGGAATTTAAAATAAAATGGGCTAAAGACAAAAACAAGATTGTGAAAACTCTCTCTCCTGCTCCTTTGCTCATTACTTTATAATTCTTATTTTAAAATATCTAAATGTTTAGTTCCGTTTCAAAATTTCGAATACTTTGAGCCTTTCCAATACTATATACAACCCTCAATGGTCTATCTCGTCTAGGAGAACTTTTATAAAATAACCTACAAGTGAAACGTAGGTTATGTTTTAATGTGATAAAGTTATTAAAACATTTTCCAAGTTATTTTCTAATAACGAAAACTATTTAGAAGGTTAATTTAAAATTTCCTTGAAAAAACATTGACACATTTCTGTCGATATTACTATTTATACTAAGGCAATAAAACGGGCTTGAAATCTAACACCATTTTAGAACTTTGTGCACGAAGCAACACCACCCACTCACTCTACACAGAATGTGAACATTTCTTCTTTGATACGACGAAATTCCAATTAAAACACAAGAGGCCGACTGTATATCCAATCAGCAGATAATTAAAATTCTCTCCACGAGGTAGTATCTATTACACCAGAAACTGATTCCATTTTTGCTCAGATATTATATAAGTAATAAGTGAAACAATGTCCGGTTTATTTATTAATTCCTGTCACATCCACCAGTGGCGTGTAAGGTCATACGAGAACTCAACTTTGCAATATCAAATTATTTTCGAAACCCAAAGAATGTATCCAGCTTGCGTCTCTAGGGTCGGTCTCACGTACGTTTTATTTAACGTCGTTATCATTTAATACATATTTTTTTCGTTTCAAAACTTATTTTCTTGGAATATATTACATATAAATTAGGCTATATATTTAACAAATTACTTGGAAAAATTTTAAAACTTTTTAAATTTTAAATGTTATTGCCTGATCATTTTAGTGTGTTAATAAAAAGATTTTGTTTCTGTTTCAAAAGCTATCTTACTATATTTTAAAGCCAAAAACTATTTTATGTATACCTAGAAAGCAATAAGACGTTTTGGGATGAAATTATTATTCGTAACAATTAAATTTTATTTTAGCGGGTTATAATAAATAAAAACGCTTTTAGGGACTGCATGATTTTTCTAAGAAATAAAAATATAAAAAATGAATGTAAACACAAAGGAGGTGCAAATAAAATGAAAGTACTCCTTTTTCGAACTAGAATATGTCATAAATAAAACACAAATCAATTAAAATAATCATTCAATACTAAACGTTACACACACTTACAAACCTCTTAATTTCTGTATTACTAAAAGTAGCCACTTTTAGATATATTCACAATAAAGTTTGAAACTTTTGTCGAACTTTGAAGGTCTCTTCACATACTTCATTCAGAAAATCGTCCGTATTTGAGGAAGAAGTAAAACTTGCCAACGTATTTAAATAGGTTTTCAGGTTTTCTGGACTCCTTGTTCGTTTGGAATAGGGGCTTTTCTAGCCACTTCTTCGGTTCACGGAAAAAAAATTTCGGCGCCAAGGTAGGACTGTATGACGGGTGATTGATAATACGGAAAGTCTAATTATATAATTATAAATATAACAATAATTTATTTAGCATAGAGAGCGCATAACAATAGAGAATATAAATGAATAGCATCAGAAATCGTCGCGATACCAACGCAAGACCTTAATCTCGGCGGTATTATCCAAGTAACTTTACCTGTGACGTATTTAGAAACCCATCGTTTAAATCCAAAATAGCCTGATAAGGGCAGTTGATTACTACGCTATAATCAAATACAAAACTCTGCATAATTAAAGAGTAAAATTGAAAAATAAGACGTAATGATTTAGTGGTGTTGTAACCAAACAAGTAACTTAAACAAAAACTTTTTAAAGTTAATCCCTACCACGGTAAATTTTATTTTTGCTAGTTTTTATTAAATAATAGAAATTATTATAAACAAAGTAACATAACCTATAAGTTAAAACAACTGTTCTACCACATAACCTTTAACGTAACATCAGCTGTTTTGATATCAAGACAAATGGGTAGAAGTAACTATATTGCATATCTTGCCCCTTTTGTAAAACTTTTTTGTCCAACAAAAACTAAAAAAATTCGTTATTAAATTTATTTAAAGAATTATTACTTGAAAACTGTATTAACATCAAGTGTAATTCACTACAACTTTAAAATAATGTTTTGAACTTGTGTGGATGGTTGAAAAGTAAATTTGGTATTGATTGAAAATTTGAACAACATTTATATAAGTAGTGTGAACTAATAGAAAGAATTCATAAAAATATTACTAGATATAAAAACGAAAATATGTGTTCTATTTTGAAACTAAGCAAAGTGTAAGCCAATGTCGATCTGAAGGTTCAATTTCACAGAAGCACCCATTTATTATTCCACAGTTTTAACTTCACCCATTAAATGATTTTATTCCGATTTCTGAAATATCCTACCTGCTTTCATGTCTCCTTTGTAACCGCGTTTCTATTGCTTTTTCTACAATAATTTTTTCAGGTTTCTGTGCTTTAAAAGCCGCTTAGGATTAGTCTAGAATAACATTTTCAAACAAGGCTAAAATAAATACAAAACCTTTTTGTTTATACCTATAACTGTGTTCATTATGCAGCTATACTGGTATATTTCCATATATTCCATATTGTTCGGTTGTGTTGAGCCTGCTTTCTTATGTAATTTATGTAAAGTGTTTACGTTTCTTAATATGTTGGTTAATTCATGGTTTGTTAAAATAAATATTTCGTCAAAGTTTTATTGAGTGTTTAGATGTTCGAGTGCTTTTTCTGGTGATACATGTGAAATGGCCTTTATGTTCGGCATTTTAGAAGTTGCATTACGCCAGAGGAGTTGTAAATATCGTTCTATGTACGGTTGGGTTTGAAGTGTTAATAAGGTTGTTGTGTGTGAAGTAGAATATGTTGTGAATTACTAGGGTATTTGATAGTCTATGTGTTTGGATCTTTAGCGTGACGATATGTTCTTTGTACCTTTATTGACTGGTGTTTTGCTACTAAAAATTGTGATGTTTAGTCTATCATAGTTTACAAATAGAGAGCCAACTGGCCTATTGTGAAGTACAAGCCGTATGTTTCATTATTTTATGTGCGAGTTATTTTTGTTCGGTAAATATTTTAGCGATTTTTGTTTAAAATAAAAATGTTTCAACGAGACAAGAATAATTATTTAACAGGAGGACGCTGCCACAGCTAATTTCATTATTTCAAGTCATTTATAAACTAATGCTATAAAGAAAAAACATCGAAAATGACTCTAATTACTGGCAATTTATGCTGCTTTTTGTTGATAAAAATTAGTTATAGATATTCTTACTAGAATTACAGTATTAACAATATTTTTAAAAGAAAACGAACTAATCTTATTCAAGTGAACCACTGTTTATTATTAGGGAAACTCTATAATCTTTCTATCTATTTATGTCCGTCTATGTAGACCAGGGTATTATCAAACGTTGTTAGGTTGGTGCAGACTGGGTTATCCAAACAGATGGTTAATGTTGATTGTTGTTGTTTAACACTTAACCTACCTGTTATGATAAAGTGTTTAATCTTAGATAGCGCGTTTGAGGTTTTTTAATGAGCTGTGACGCAACGCTTAACCCTTAAAACGAGACATGGTTCGAATCGATCAGTGTAACATTTCGGTCAAGATTACCAATTTGTGTTTATTACCAATTAAAATTAAACCAATTGAAATTCGAAAATACATAGAAATCTTTAGAGTGGCGTTCAAGTTACAGCTGAATTGTAATCTGAAAATGGGATCAGAAAAATTAAATCAACAATAGAGGAGAATGTTCGATTTACAAGACATAAAACTACCGCAACATTGGCGAATAATGGGACCTTTAGCTAGAACATAAAACGGTTTCTCGTCAATACCAGAGACTGTTTGAACTCGTAGCAGCAATAAAACAACTACAGAAACGTAATGTTTTATCTAATGTAGGCAAAAAATTATGTTTTATACGTTCTATAACAGAAACAACTGTAAGAACCAATTTATTAAACCCACACAATTATAAATAAGAATTTTTTTAGTTAAAATATATTAAAATGAAAAACTTTAGAATAACTAAATATTTTGTTAATATTAAGAGTGTGAAAGAGAGTGAAATTTAATAAAATTTAGATTGGTCTCTTTAAAATGGAGTAATAAAAACGAGGAACCGAGGTTTGCATTTTGAGGTGAATGGTCGCGCTGGATTGTATGAATAGGCTAGTTCGTGGAACAAATAATTTCAAGTCTAGAGACTTATCAAATAAAGGCTCAGATAATTAGGATGGATTTTATTTGTCAAAGTGCAGCAGATACCCCAACTTAAAGAATTAGGTGAAGATTTTGTGGTTTATAAAACGTGTTACTATGTTGGCGAAATCGCCAATATTTATCTATACAAATTTCCGATGAATGTATATCCCTCTAAGAATATTTCTTGATCATTGTTCAAATAATAAGCACCTCCTTGAATGAATACAATAAACGTATCGGTTTTCACGCGAACACATTAAGTAATTTATGTTTGGAATTTCCTTGATGAATTTCCCCAAAATCCTACCTATTATTTCTTATCTTGCAATTATTCTTTTTCATTTTCGCTTAAAATAGTGTTAATTATCGTGTAATGCAATATCTCAGGTAAATATTCAATAATTCTATCTTTAATCATTGTTAGGGAAAACATTTTTTTACACAAAATATTATTAGGAAAATAAAATGAAAATTGATAGTAAGGTATTATTTATTGAATTTATTTCTTGATATTTAGTGAAGTAATGAGGTTTTCCCCTGAGGATTATTAAATATCTTACTTAGGGTAAATAAACAAAGTCGTATTTTCATTGTATTTATTTTGGTTTATCTCACTCAAGTTATACCAAGCTGCTTTCGTGAGGAAAATTCATTCATTAGTATCCAATGATGCTCGCTTTAAGCAGCTTTATCAAACAAGAAATAAGCTCTATCCGCTTTATAATTATTTGTTTTCAGTATTATTTTTATTCGTGGTAGAATATTACTCAAAATAAGTGGTGTGATTGTTTATTTTGTTTATTAATTACTTTACAGCTCATAGACCCTTGTAAAACAGAATGTTCTATCCCTAAACAACGTTTTTGGTTTAAAATAGCTTATTATTGTCCTTAAACCCGTTGGATGGGAATATAACTATAATGGGACCACCGGAAGAGTTTGCGCTTTCATTTGCAACCAAAGTCCCTTTGATAGGTTAAATACCTCAAATATTATTGTGGAACAAATATAAACAAAACTTACGGATCGAATAAAGAGCCTCCTCCAAGTAGGTTAAAAAGTGAGTATTAAACGAATAAAGTTTTGTATTTCTTCTTCAGAAAGCTGCTTAGAACTTAAATCATCGGATGCTAATGAACACATTTTCCTTATGAAAGCGTTTTTTTTCTTTGGCCTACCCATTATGATAAATAACTTGGTATAGCTGAAATAAGATAAGCCAAAATAAATACACTGAAAATACGATTTACTTCATTTACCATAAGGAAGATATTAAACAATCCCAAAGTGAAAACTTTATTACTTTACTAAAGATTAATAGTTGAATTCATTAAATATAACTTTTCTAATCACTTCAATTTATTTCTTTATTTATATTTTATGTTGAAAATAATGTTTTTTATATTAATTAATAGAGATAAAGTTATTGTATATTTACCCAAGATTTTGCATTGCATGATTATTGTTTTTTTTACGAAAATGAAAATGAATAATAGCAAGATATGAAATAATATATAATATATTAGAAACATTCGTCAAGAGGATTTCCGATAAACATTACTCAATGAATTCGACTGCTCAAGGGCGTGTCGATTATTTGAACATGGACTAACCAATTAGAATATATATATATATATATATATATATATATATATGTATATTATATACATATGTATATATATATATATATATATATATATATATATATATATATATATATATATATAAAGAACTAAGTCAAAATACAAATACAAGAATTATAATTGAACCTACAATAGATTCATTAATTGAATTGTAGATTCAATTATAATTCTTGTATTTGTATTTTGACTTAGTTCTTTATTAATACACAAGAATACGTATTGCGATATATATATATATATATATATATATATATATATATATATATATATATACATCGGAAATTTGTATCGATAAATATTGGCAATTTTTCCAACATAAACAACGGCACTAAATGTATTAGATTATAAAGTGGATATGATACCTCCAGAAATAAAAAATTAGTTTTTTTTTAAAACCTTCTTTAAATATATAATTTTTACTTACTAAAAAGGAAAATATATATTATCATACGCTTACTACCTACAAAATTTTAAAGTCGGCACCGCTATAATGCCGGCTATTTGTTAATCAATCAAATTTATTCCAAACATTTCCCAATAAATCAACTTAATGAATTCTTGATTTCCCATGATTAGTTATAGCTAACCATAGAGTTTTCTCACGAGACAGAAATTTTATCTGTTCGATCTTACGAGAGTATTCGGGACGATAATTGCTCTCTTGTTCTCGGCAAATACCATAAAATATCAGATTTTCTCTAATAAAAAAATATGTCTTCGCATATTTTTCGTTCAGGTTTACAGATTACCGACAATTCAACCTTCTTTGAACGATTTACACGGAATATGATTATGCTAGATTCTTTTAAATACAAGATAGGACTATAATAAGACGTTAAATCTGTTGTTGTTACTCCGTATGACAAGGTGCTCCAACGTCATGTAAAATTCCTTTATTTGACACGTTAGTATGTTAAATATGAGTCCAAGTACGAATTTCGGTGACAAAGCCAAGAATTTGTGAGTAATAAGCTTATGATAAATTATGTTTTCGCTATTGGAAATTACTTTACTTTTTGGTATGTAAAATTCATATATTTTGTTTTTTTAAGAATAATTTTGATTATGAGTTAAAAAATACTTGTGACAATACAAGATAGGACTATAATAAGACGTTAAATCTGTTGTTGTTACTCCGTATGACAAGGTGCTCCAACGTCATGTAAAATCCCTTTATTTGACACGTTAGTATGTTAAATATGAGTCCAAGTACGAATTTCGGTGACAAAGCCAAGAATTTGTGAGTAATAAGCTTATGATAAATTATGTTTTCGCTATTGGAAATTACTTTACTTTTTGGTATGTAAAATTCATATATTTTGTTTTTTTAAGAATAATTTTGATTATGAGTTAAAAAATACTTGTGACAATACATAAGTGTGTAGTTAAACATGTTTACTTTCCTAATACCCGAAATTCACCCACTATCCTACTACTTTACTGCTGTTCAATTCGCTTGTTTCAGAAATATTTGTTTTAAAAACCTTTCAATACATTTCTAGACAAAGACGTATCTTTTCAATACTGGTTTAGTGATTGGTTTAGACATATAAAAGGAGTTTTGTCTCATATTTAACTTTTTCTAAATGTGAACAGTTCTTTATGTGTAGTTTGGCGCTTTATTCGCACGCGCGTGTATGTGTGTGTGTGAGAGAGAGGGAGAGAGAGATAGAAGCGGTTAAAGAAGAAGCGCAGGGTATATAAAGCGAAGAAAAACTTCAGGGAGAATGAGGCAGGAGAGACAAAGTGAGATGTGTCAAAACGGGAGAATGATTAGGCGTACAGACCTATATACTTTTAAAACTTATTTGTGTGCGAACTTTGAGTTAATTTAAAAAATGTATTACAATCAAACATTTATCAGGCCCCACTCATGAGGAAGCTATCTTATGGCTGATGACCAATACAGGCGGAGACCTTTCCTTCTGTTTCCTAGCTATGGTTAAGGATTGTACTTAAGTGGCTGGCGCTCAATATCCCCTGATAATGTGGTGTACGCATTTATACTCCATGATGTTACTTTATTGCATGTATTCCCTCTCAGTAGCAGTGGAACATACCGGAAGACTTTGGATGAGCGACCTGTTTCTTAAGATGCTTAGCCAACTCATTCATACGTCATAAAGTTGACGGTAGTTACAAGATAAAAATGTTTTTATAACTCCCAATCCGCCCATTACTGCTAGAGTCTACGTTTTTTATTCAGTCACTCAATTTTAATAAATAATTCTGCTTAAATTTGAAAATAATAACATTTTTTTAAATGCATGTTTAATGAAATTTAATGGAATGAATTATCTTGTATTCGTTCATTTCCAGGTATTTAGTTACCTCTATCATTTTGAACATTTCTTTGTCTCAATAAGCATAATAAGAATGTTTAATATTCAAGTCAAATCACGCAAAATATTATTTATGTTGCTATATAATACTTAATTTACTTCTAAATTATATATTTCACTTTGTAATTGATTCTGTTAATTCCAAAACAATCACCTACCCCACTTAAAGTGTTTTTTCAGGGGCAGGTAAAAACTGTAATTCTTATATTATAAGATATCAAGAACACTTTTGGTGATTTTACCAATAAAATGTAAAAAAAATAAATTTTCCATAATGATTTCAAATGAAATATCTTTAAGTAGAAAATTGCAATATTATATTGCACTTAGAGAGTTCAGATACAGAGAGAGGTTTAAGAAAGTTTTGTTGCAGTAGAGGCCGGATCTAGAGAATTTAATTGCACCAATGATGTGTTGCAGTATAAAGGCGTACTCAGTGATTAAACCTTAGATATCAAATTCGTTCAATTAAGTTATCACAATATTGTGTATTTATGTTTAATTACATAATAATGAGAGTCTAATTCCTACAATGCATAGTTTCCCTTTAGAACTTAGACTGCTTCCTCCATAGGCTTGTTATCCTAATCTTCTTCTTGATTAGGATGGTCATGTTCATCATAATGCTTAAAAGTTCTGCATAAGATTTAAGAGAATCTTATTGATCCCACTGCTTCCCGTAATCCTTCACTAAAGGTTTTGTTGACATTTTTTAGTTTGCAGAATTGAGTAGAGCACAGTTTGGTTTAGTGTCAAGACTCATGTTTTGCAAATGGCAAATTTCTTTTGATATTTCTCTGAACGCCCCAATGTTATTACGGTAAGCTATTTCACACTAGGCCATTTCTTTTCTTACACTTTGTCAATATAAATCGTTTGCAAGCCGAAAACTTAAAGTGCCATTCATCAGATTTTTCAACAGTTGATCTATGATAGATAGTTCAATTCTGTTTTTAAATTAAAAATCCGAACCTAAGTATGTAACAGTCCTACTTTCCCTTAAAATTTCAAAACACTTGCCAGAGTGGGTGATGGTCTCAAATTTTCTTTCTCTCAATTACCCCCAAATACATTATCTGGTAGAAAATATGAATGTTTTTGAACTGGATAATAGATCAAAATTCTCTTAGTGTGCTTAGGTGGTTTAGTTAGTAACCAGTTTAGTAAACCTGTTATGGTTATAGTACTTTCGTCCTGGTTAAAAGACAAAATACAAGAAAAAATTAACTAATAAAACAGGTTGTAGCAAGCGAATATTATACGGTTATGAATTAGTTTTGTTGCAGTATCATCTTGTAAGTATATGACAGTATTAAAACTGTGCTGAAGGAAAAGGAATTATCCATTAAAGATAATAGATTTAAAGATTCTTGATATAATCACCTTGAATTTACTGAATAAACTATATTTAAAAATTACTTAACTAAGTGAATACATAGGGGTTACTTGCTGACGCTTTTCAAAACAATCGTTCCTTTTACTTAGCCAAACATCTGCTGCCGACATCCTTTGTACCTAACGTGTATGCCGCCAGTAGAGGCTTTGCTTTGTAAAAGGAACGATTATTTTGAACTCGTTAGCAAGTAAGCTCTATGTATTCACTTAGTTAAGTAATTTTTTATTATATATGTAAAGAGTTTTGTTACAACTATGTGTTTTTTAAATTATATTTTAAATATGAATTATAGGGTTTTGAAACGAATAGTGTCAGTTATCATATGAAGCACAAAGAATACCATCAGAAGCTAATAAAACCCTAAGTTCTATAATTTTAAAGTTATTTAGCTTTGAAATTGGTTGACTCAACTGTACCTTATATTTTGTATAAATAATAATTAAAATTTACCAATATAGTAGAACTAAAGGCTGTGAAAATAAACTTGGTCTAGTGTATTAAAAACTCGGATAAAGTTACAATTTAGATTAGAGTTTAATTTTTAATAGATTCGCATGCAAAAACCATAAATTAAATAAATATATTTTCGATATTTTTTGTTAATGCAGTCTCTCAAATAAATGTATGTCGTCAATAGCTAAAAGAAAGAATCTGTCTAATAGAAACAAGGCTAATGAAAAAGGTCAGAACTGAAGTAAACACATTTCAAAACAAATAATTTCATTTAGAAATCCATTTTCCAGTTCGTTTCTTTCAAATACTGTTGAGCAAACATTATGGTAGATGAAAGAAAACTGGGAAGTAGAAAATAAGATACTGCTTTTGTTCGCGATTTCAATAAAGAAATTTTAAACAGTCTATACCAGAAGAAATTAACTTGAATTAAAAATTAATTTCTTTATAGAATAAACTACAGCCGAGCTATTACTAGATGTAGTTTTATAAATTTAATACTCAAGGACAATTGTTCTTTTTTATAAAACACCTAGTGTTATTTTTATCAACACATTGTATTACAATATAACAAATGGGATTACCTCAAATGTATATAGATTATTTTGAGATAGATGTTATGTGTTTGTTCCTTACGCCTTTATTATAATGTTTCATTCAAGTCTTGATTTAATTAACATAGATGGAAAAATTGTCACTATTTACAATTATAATCTGTTTATCTGTTAACAGGATTAACTTGTTACTTTATCTTACAATATAACAAATGGGATTACCTCAACTGTATATAGATTATTTTGAGATAGATGTTATGTGTTTGTTCCTTACGCCTTTATTATAATGTTTCATTCAAGTCTAGATTTAATTAACATGGATGGAAAAATTGTCACTATTTACAGTTATAATCTGTTTATCTGTTAACAGGATTAACTTGTTACTCTATCTTACAATATAACAGATGGGATTACCTCAACTGCATATAGATTATTTTGAGATAGATGTTATGTGTTTGTTCCTTACGCCTTTATTATAATGTTTCATTCAAGTCTAGATTTAATTAACATAGATGGAAAAATTGTCACTATTTACAGTTATAATCTGTTTATCTGTTAACAGGATTAACTTGTTACTCTATCTTACAATATAACAGATGGGATTACCTCAACTGTATATAGATTATTTTGAGACAGATGTCATGTGTTTGTTCCTTACGCCTTTATTATAATGTTTCATTCAAGTCTAGATTTAATTAACATAGATGGAAAAATTGTCACTATTTACAATTATAATCTGTTTATCTGTTAACAGGATTAACTTGTTACTCTATCTTACAATATAACAGATGGGATTACCTCAACTGCATATAGATTATTTTGAGATAGATGTTATGTGTTTGTTCCTTACGCCTTTATTATAATGTTTCATTCAAGTCTAGATTTAATTAACATAGATGGAAAAATTGTCACTATTTACAGTTATAATCTGTTTATCTGTTAACAGGATTAACTTGTTACTCTATCTTACAATATAACAGATGGGATTACCTCAACTGTATATAGATTATTTTGAGACAGATGTCATGTGTTTGTTCCTTACGCCTTTATTATAATGTTTCATTCAAGTCTAGATTTAATTAACATAGATGGAAAAATTGTCACTATTTACAATTATAATCTGTTTATCTGTTAACAGGATTAACTTGTTACTCTATCTTACAATATAACAGATGGGATTACCTCAACTGCATATAGATTATTTTGAGATAGATGTTATGTGTTTGTTCCTTACGCCTTTATTATAATGTTTCATTCAAGTCTAGATTTAATTAACATAGATGGAAAAATTGTCACTATTTACAGTTATAATCTGTTTATCTGTTAACAGGATTAACTTGTTACTCTATCTTACAATATAACAGATGGGATTACCTCAACTGTATATAGATTATTTTGAGACAGATGTCATGTGTTTGTTCCTTACGCCTTTATTATAATGTTTCATTCAAGTCTAGATTTAATTAACATAGATGGAAAAATTGTCACTATTTACAGTTATAATCTGTTTATCTGTTAACAGGATTAACTTGTTACTCTATCTTACAATATAACAGATGGGATTACCTCAACTGTATATAGATTATTTTGAGACAGATGTCATGTGTTTGTTCCTTACGCCTTTATTATAATGTTTCATTCAAGTCTAGATTTAATTAACATAGATGGAAAAATTGTCACTATTTACAGTTATAATCTGTTTATCTGTTAACAGGATTAAATTGTTACGTTTTTAACTCATACAAGTGAAACAAAGTCTTACGACAGTGCTTTGTTCGTTTAGAATTATTTTTACTCGTATCTGACACGATTCGAATCATCTCCATCTGCTCGAACTACTTTTACACTTATTACCACTTACTAACTCATTAGGACATTGTTGGGAATCGAATTAGGAGGTCACTTCCTGAAATCACAGAGAGACCGATTCCTCCTTTCATCTCAACGATATCACTACTGGTGTGTTTCTCTTCTGCATTTATATTTTAATAAGCTCTGTAAACTGACACAAAAACTCATTAAGCAACTTTCATGTGTTATTTTTTAAATGTTTTATTACAATCTACGATAACACTTACTTTTCGTGCTAGGTTCATTACACTTGCATCGACAGTTCCAGATACCCCAAACGTACGCTGATCGTTTCAAATACCAAATTGCGAAGAACATCTTAGTTGCGCCTCTTAGAAGTAACTTGTTATACATCAAGCATCTACTTGAAAAGATCGTAAAAGCTCTATATAATAGAGGCATCTACAAATACTCAAGAAGTCAAAGCATCGCGTATTAAAAAGAACTGCAAAACCTGTTTGACAAAAAGACTTGTTACACCATACTATTGTTTTCAACCTTTTGGTATTTTTGAATACGATGGAAACTCAATTTATATCATGTTTAGTTGAAATAAAACTAAATAATAATGTTTTTGTTCTTAATACATATAGGTTGATAGCTATAAGAAAATAAATGTGGTGTTTTTTCTGACACTTTTACAGATGTAAAATGTAGGAAAGATTTCCGTTCGGGGAGAATTTATTGTTAAATTTTCAATTATCAAGTAATGTTATTGAATTTACCTTCCAAAGAGTCTAAAATAATAAGTATTATTCAGCGGCGCCCTTGATTTTCACCAATTGAGAATTATTAGGCTCAGTGGCTAACACCTTTTTTAATCATTCTACATAATGTTAAATAGAAGCGGTTGATTTGCGAGTCAGGTACAACTATTTATTTATACAAGAAACGTTTCAATAACGGATACGCTATCGTCTTCAGGCTTTATTCCTGTTGGACTCTTTTATAAAATAACGCCGTTACATAAGGAGAAATAACACCTGAGGAGGATAACGTACTCGTTATTGAAACGTTTCTTGTACATATAAATAGTTGTACCTGACTCGCAAGTTACAGCTTTTATAAAATAACGCCGTTACATAAGGAGAAATAACACCTGAGGAGGATAACGTACTCGTTATTAAAACGTTTCTTGTACATATAAATAGTTGTACCTGACTCGCAAGTCATCGCTTTTATAAAATAACGCCGTTACATAAGGAGAAATAACACCTGAGGAGGATAACGTACTCGTTATTGAAACGTTTCTTGTACATATAAATAGTTGTACCTGACTCGCAAGTCACCGCTTTTATAAAATAACGCCGTTACATAAGGAGAAATAACACCTGAGGAGGATAACGTACTCGTTATTAAAACGTTTCTTGTACATATAAATAGTTGTACCTGACTCGCAAGTCATCGCTTTTATAAAATAACGCCGTTACATAAGGAGAAATAACACCTGAGGAGGATAACGTACTCGTTATTAAAACGTTTCTTGTACATATAAATAGTTGTACCTGACTCGCAAGTCACCGCTTTTATAAAATAACGCCGTTACATAAGGAGAAATAACACCTGAGGAGGATAACGTACTCGTTATTGAAACGTTTCTTGTACATATAAATAGTTGTACCTGACTCGCAAGTCATCGCTTTTATAAAATAACGCCGTTACATAAGGAGAAATAACGCCTGAGGAGGATAACGTACTCGTTATTGAAACGTTTCTTGTACATATAAATAGTTGTACCTGACTCGCAAGTCATCGCTTTTATAAAATAACGCCGTTACATAAGGAGAAATAACACCTGAGCAGGATAACGTACTCGTTATTGAAACGTTTCTTGTACATATAAATAGTTGTACCTGACTCGCAAGTCATCGCTTTTATAAAATAACGCCGTTACATAAGGAGAAATAACGCCTGAGGAGGATAACGTACTCGTTATTAAAACGTTTCTTGTACATATATATAGTTGTACCTGACTCGCAAGTCACCGCTTTTATAAAATAACGCCGTTACATAAGGAGAAATAACGCCTGAGGAGGATAACGTACTCGTTATTGAAACGTTTCTTGTACATATAAATAGTTGTACCTGACTCGCAAGTCATCGCTTTTATAAAATAACGCCGTTACATAAGGAGAAATAACGCCTGAGGAGGATAACGTACTCGTTATTGAAACGTTTCTTGTACATATAAATAGTTGTACCTGACTCGCAAGTCACGGTTTTTATTTAACAATAAATTCTGCCAGTGTGAACATGATTAATAAATATTCTCTATAATATTTCAATCTTTTCGTAGTGTCGTGGCGCTGCGCCACCAAAGTCACTATTATCCCTTACTGTCCATTAAAAAGAGTAGAAAAGTACCACGTGTGTAGATATAACTGAGATAGGAACTAAGAATCCTCTGGTATACCATAAGTAAAGGATCACGTTATCACGTGTCCTGGGTTTCGTTTCTGGAGTAGACCTCCCCTCTAACAAGATCTTAAAAGACCCTGATCCGTTACAATGCTGACATGTTGATCACGGTCATTTTATTTCTATTGTTTACAATATTATTGCGTTTATTAATTATAAAATAATTTAACTTACAATTATTCACAATGGAGTAGTTGGCATTGTTGTTATAACACACCTACCTTATTAAATTATTCGAAAACTCATAAATTGTATAATCAGGAACGTATCATATGTAGTGAAGAGAAAACTCTCTATATTATTTCCAATATACTATGTGTTTATTTTTAAACTAAATAAATAAAACGCCCTAACCACAATACAAAAATGTTTCAATTACATGGTAATCATCTTTAGAAAGTACATGTAATCGAAATGTACATAAAGTAATTGTAATAAAGATTTTTGTATTGTGGTTAGTGGATTTATTTATTTAGTTGAAAACGTAGTCCACATTGCTTAACAAATTTACCATTCCTATGTGTTATCATTTTAAATCGTTTTAACAAACAAAACAGTAATATCTAATTACCTAGTTTGAAGTTATAAGTTTCTACAGAAATAGCAGCTATCCAGATTGCCTACGCAGAGTGAAAGTGCTGGAGTTTTTAATTAACAGTAGGTAAAAACATTTGCACAGTTTTAGAAATAATTCCCAAAACAAACCCTCATCTCTAAAGCTTAGAAACAAAGAAAGGGAAACGGTGGGATTATATCGTTATGTAATGTGTGAAGGAATTCCCCAGAGAAGTGTGAGATGGGATAAAATTATATATAAACTAAAGAAATGTTGTTTTTGTTTGTAAATTGTAAAATATTTTACATATGTTTCAGGATTTTCCTAGGATTACACATTTCGTATAAAACGTGTTTTATAGTACAGAAAAATAATAAATTTCTTACCACAAATTTCTTCTCTTAGTTTCAGAATCAACTCTTTTATAATAATTACTTCCAAAAAAAATCTTTTAAAAACAGGTTTGTAGCCATTTATCACTTTTCTGAAAATATTTTAACTGGTTTGATCGGTGCTAATTTATATTAAATATATAAAGTTTACAAGCCAGGTAGAAGGTAAATCTGAAGCTTTTAAAATTTATTTGCATTTAACTCTTCCATCAATAATAAAACCTATAGCATATCACAACTCCCTCATTTGTTTTTGTTACAGTGTAATTTAAAGAAAAACTAACTCAATAAAAGCATCAATATCTATAGCCAATCCCGTTTTGTAACGCGTTTCTTACACATTTAATTTTTAATCATCTAAATATTTATTGACGTTTTTACTAACATTAGTTCACTGTAACCTTTTTGGTCATTGTGTTGTTTTACTAAACTTTGAGTAAATTTAAATTTATTTTGTTGTCATAAGATGTATAAGTTATTTATTAACTTAATGTTGGCCTTTAAAGGGCTCATATATTTACTATTGAGTAGAAGTGTTCTATATTTAAAACTCAAAACTTTAAAGAGCAGGAAGGAATAACAACTTAGTCCGTAATTATATACAAAAAAATTAAAATTATAAAACTTGACAAATTTCCTTTTGTTTTAATAAAGACTAGGGCCTATATTTAAAGTTATATAGATAATCATTACACACACACACACATATATATATATATACAATTATTTTGATATTTGGAATTAATTTTCTATAAATATTTACCGGAAAACCAGTATTTAGAACACAAGCATCGTCTTATTAATACAATTTCCGGAATTGTAATTGGAGCCTCAAATAAACACGCGGCGCTGTGTAGGCAATTTGAGCACAGGGATTTGTAGTCTAGCCCGGTAACAATAGTAGGCCTAAGCGAAAGAGAAAGGATGTAAGAACTGATTTTACAACATTGTAATGGGTAGCGGTATTGCAAACTAAGATACAACTATTTAGGGCCACGCATCCTCGTTGATATTAGTGAGAAGGTTGAGTAAAATCCTTTTTGTCGGGTTAGTGTTTCAGTTAGTCGGTTACCTTATGAGAATATTGTTTCTGCGAATTAATATTGCAAAATATTGCTATAATATTTTTCCGGCGATCTATATCTATAGAGAGACGTTCTGAACTGAACAATGAAAGTAAAGCGCTAACTTATATAGATAAAGACTTGAAAGACTTAAGTTTTGCATTAAGATAAAATATGTTGTAAAAAGTTGTTACTATATTACAAACATTGCTAGGTGATTATAATTGGTTTGAAAATGAAAGTCGATCCTGAACTATAAAAAAAAGTCTTGAAAACTCTTAATTTAGTACTATACTAAACTTAACCTCACAGTTCGTGCAGGACGAATAGGTAGCGCCTAAAGTTGCAGCATATGTTTTCCGTCAACCTTTGATTAAGCGGAACTATATATATTCCTTGCCTCGGAAAACGATATTCTCTCCTTAGCCATGATGCCCAGGATAGCCTTTTACTCCTAAAAGTTAGGACAGTTAAAAGATCGCGTTGGGTGTTTGCCAACAGTACACAACTATTGACAGTACTATTGTTTCATTATGTAAGTTGCACAATAAGAGAGATCTTACGTTATTTTTTATTGAAGAGGAAAAACAGCTAGTATTCCTCCAAGGAAGTGTAAAATTAAAGAGGAAAAACAGCTAGTATTCCTCCAAGGAAGTGTAAAATTAAAGAGGAAAAACAGCTAGTATTCCTCCAAGGAAGTGTAAAATTAAAGAGGAAAAACAGCTAGTATTCCTCCAAGGAAGTGTAAAATTAAAGAGGAAAAACAGCTAGTATTCCTCCAAGGAAGTGAAATATTAAAGAGGAAAAACAGCTAGTATTCCTCCAAGGAAGTGTAAAATTAAAGAGGAAAAACAGCTAGTATTCCTCCAAGGAAGTGTAAAATTAAAGAGGAAAAACAGCTAGTATTCCTCCAAGGAAGTGTAAAATTAAAGAGGAAAAACAGCTAGTATTCCTCCTAGGAAGTGTAAAATTAAAGAGGAAAAACAGCTAGTATTCCTCCAAGGAAGTGTAAAATTAAAGAGGAAAAACAGCTAGTATTCCTCCAAGGAAGTGTAAAATTAAAGAGGGAAAACCGCTAGTATTCCTCCAAGGAAGTGTAAAATTAAAGAGGAAAAACAGCTAGTATTCCTCCTAGGAAGTGTAAAATTAAAGAGGAAAAACAGCTAGTATTCCTCCAAGGAAGTGTAAAATTAAAGAGGAAAAACAGCTAGTATTCCTCCAAGGAAGTGTAAAATTAAAGAGGAAAAACAGCTAGTATTCCTCCAAGGAAGTGTAAAATTAAAGAGGAAAAACAGCTAGTATTCCTCCAAGGAAGTGTAAAATTAAAGAGGAAAAACAGCTAGTATTCCTCCTAGGAAGTGTAAAATTAAAGAGGAAAAACAGCTAGTATTCCTCCAAGGAAGTGTAAAATTAAAGAGGAAAAACAGCTAGTATTCCTCCAAGGAAGTGTAAAATTAAAGAGGAAAAACAGCTAGTATTCCTCCAAGGAAGTGTAAAATTAAAGAGGAAAAACAGCTAGTATTCCTCCAAGGAAGTGAAATATTAAAGAGGAAAAACAGCTAGTATTGCTCCAAGGAAGTGTAAAATTAAAGAGGAAAAACAGCTAGTATTCCTCCAAGGAAGTGTAAAATTAAAGAGGAAAAACAGCTAGTATTCCTCCAAGGAAGTGTAAAATTAAAGAGGAAAAACAGCTAGTATTCCTCCAAGGAAGTGTAAAATTAAAGAGGAAAAACAGCTAGTATTCCTCCAAGGAAATGTAAAATTAAAGAGGAAAAACAGCTAGTATTCCTCCAAGGAAGTGTAAAATTAAAGAGGAAAAACAGCTAGTATTCCTCCAAGGAAGTGTAAAATTAAAGAGGAAAAACAGCTAGTATTCCTCCAAGGAAGTGTAAAATTAAAGAGGAAAAACAGCTAGTATTCCTCCAAGGAAGTGTAAAATTAAAGAGGAAAAACAGCTAGTATTCCTCCAAGGAAGTGTAAAATTAAAGAGGGAAAACAGCTAGTATTCCTCCTAGGAAGTGTAAAATTAAAGAGGAAAAACAGCTAGTATTCCTCCAAGGAAGTGTAAAATTAAAGAGGAAAAACAGCTAGTATTCCTCCTAGGAAGTGTAAAATTAAAGAGGAAAAACAGCTAGTATTCCTCCAAGGAAGTGTAAAATTAAAGAGGAAAAACAGCTAGTATTCCTCCTAGGAAGTGTAAAATTAAAGAGGAAAAACAGCTAGTATTCCTCCAAGGAAGTGTAAAATTAAAGAGGAAAAACAGCTAGTATTCCTCCAAGGAAGTGTAAAATTAAAGAGGAAAAACAGCTAGTATTCCTCCAAGGAAGTGTAAAATTTAAGAGGAAAAACAGCTAGTATTCCTCATAGGAAGTGTAAAATTAAAGAGGAAAAACAGCTAGTATTCCTCCAAAGAAGTGTAAAATTAAAGCAGATTTACATTTGTTCTAACTTTGGTTTTTGTGTTCTAGAACAAAAATGTACAAGGCCAAAAAGTATATTTTTTAATACGATTTTCAACCACTATTAATATACGAAACACCTAACCTGTTCAGTTTATCTCATTACGTATAGTTATTCTAAGAGAAGAGAGATAAATAATCTTGTGTCAATAAAATATTTACCCGCTTAAATATCTTCGAAGGACATGAACCTAATATTGCTGGAGAATCGTTAATTTATTTTACAGTAGAAAATATCTACTGGAACAGAGGTACAAATACGTGATAGTTTACAACTGGTGTACTCTCATAAAAATGAACATTTGTTGGGTAAAGATAGTTTCACAAGCTGTCTTGCTGCACCTACAACTCTCCTTTACAAGATAGAGGAGTATCCCCAACCGGAGACTCAACCATGCTCTATGGTGGAGGAATATACATTAATTGTCATCATATGCCTACTTCCATAGTGGTAGGCCTCAGTCGGATTACGTATATGATAAAGCCTACCTCAACAAGGGACCTTCTTGTAAATATCCGTGAAGGCTTAAAAACTCCAAATGTAGAAAATCCATTGCGAAAAGAGTTCGCAGGCTATGTTGATCTTGTACGCACCGAACTTACTTTGGACATTATGTAGAACTCCAATCTATTGGATATCTATTGTCCATCCAAGCTCTACTTTTATTTGCCATTTGTTAATCAACGATTAGATTAAAATACACAGTGTTTAAAATAATACTGGTTTTCGAAGCAGTGTGAAACCAACGTTTGCTTCCTCTCTTCCCGTT
>JBAIZL010000001.1:78726270-78776272 GCA_036971475.1 Prosapia bicincta | reverse complement strand
AACATTTGGTGTTATGTCCCTTCATAATATATATCCACAATAGCAACCCTTAATTACTGTCTTATGTCAACGGAGTGTACAAGGGTAAACAACTTTTTATATCATGGGATTAATATGAGTCTACTTCAATTACGGAACACAGAACCTGAACATTTAGTTTTATGTCCCTTCATAATATATATCTACAATAGCAACCCTTAATTACTGTCTTATATGACAACGGAGTGTACAAGGGTAAACAACTTTTTATGTCATGGGATTAATATGAGTCTACTTCAATTACGCAACCCAGAACCTGAACATTTGTTTTTATGCCCCTTCATAATTTCTATCCACAATAGCAACCCTTAATTACTGTCTTATGACAACGGAGTGTACAAGGGTAAACAACTTTTTATGTAATGGGATTAATATGAGTCTACTTCAATTACGCAACCCAGAACCTGAACATTTGTTTTTATGCCCCTTCATAATTTATATCCACAATAGCAACCCTTAATTACTGTCTTATGTCAACGGACTGTACAAGGGTAAACAACTTTTTATGTCATGGGATTAATTTGAGTCTACTTCCATTACGCAACACAGAACCTGAACATTTGTTTTTATGCCCCTTCATAATTTATATCCACAATAGCAACCCTTAATTACTGTCTTATGTCAACGGACTGTACAAGGGTAAACAACTTTTTATGTCATGGGATTAATTTGAGTCTACTTCCATTACGCAACACAGAACCTGAACATTTGTTTTTATGCCCCTTCATAATTTATATCCACAATAGCAACCCTTATTTACTGTCTTATGACAACGGAGTGTACAAGGGTAAACAACTTTTTATGTCATGGGATTAATATGAGTCTACTTCAATTACGCAACCCAGAACCTGAACATTTGTTTTTATGCCCCTTCATAATTTATATCCACAATAGCAACCCTTAATTACTGTCTTATGTCAACGGAGTGTACAAGGGTAAACAACTTTTTATGTCATGGGATTAATATGAGTCTACTTCAATTACGGAACACAGAACCTGAACATTTAGTTTTATGTCCCTTCATAATATATATCCACAATAGCAACCCTTAAATACTGTCTTATGACAACGGAGTGTACAAGGGTAAATAACTTTTTATGTCATGGGATTAATATGAGTCTACTTCAATTACGCAACCCAGAACCTGAACATTTGTTTTTATGCCCCTTCATAATTTATATCCACAATAGCAACCCATAATTACTGTCTTATGACAACGGAGTGTACAAGGGTAAACAACTTTTTATGTCATGGGATTAATATGAGTCTACTTCAATTACGGAACACAGAACCTGAACATTTAGTTTTATGTCCCTTCATAATATATATCTACAATAGCAACCCTTAATTACTGTCTTATGACAACGGAGTGTACAAGGGTAAACAACTTTTTATGTCATGGGATTAATATGAGTCTACTTCAATTACGCAACCCAGAACCTGAACATTTGGTTTTATGTCCCTTCATAATATATATCCACAATAGCAACCCTTAATTACTGTCTTATGTCAACGGAGTGTACAAGGGTAAACAACTTTTTATGTCATGGGATTAATATGAGTCTACTTCAATTACGGAACACAGAACCTGAACATTTAGTTTTATGTCCCTTCATAATATATATCCACAATAGCAACCCTTAATTACTGTCTTATGACAACGGAGTGTACAAGGGTAAACAACTTTTTATGTCATGGGATTAATATGAGTCTACTTCAATTACGCAACCCAGAACCTGAACATTTGTTTTTATGCCCTTTCATAATTTATATCCACAATAGCAACCCTTAATTACTGTCTTATGACAACGGAGTGTACAAGGGTAAACAACTTTTTATGTCATGGGATTAATATGAGTCTACTTCAATTACGCAACCCATTACCTGAGCATTTGTTTTTATGCCCCTTCATAATTTATATCCACAATAGCAACCCTTAATTACTGTCTTATGACAACGGAGTGTACAAGGGTAAACAACTTTTTATGTCATGGGATTAATATGAGTCTACTTCAATTACGCAACCCAGAACCTGAACATTTGTTTTTATGCCCCTTCATAATTTCTATCCAAAATAGCAACCCTTAATTACTGTCTTATGACAACGGAGTGTATAAGGGTAAACAACTTTTTATGTCATGGGATTAATATGAGTCTACTTCCATTACGCAACACAGAACCTGAACATTTGTTTTTATGCCCCTTCATAATTTATATCCACAATAGCAACCCTTAATTACTGTCTTATGACAACGGAGTGTACAAGGGTAAACAAATTTTTATGTCATGGGATTAATATGAGTCTACTTCAATTACGCAACACAGAACCTGAACATTTGGTTTTATGTCCCTTCATAATATATATCCACAATAGCAACCCTTAATTACTGTCTTATGACAACGGAGTGTACAAGGGTAAACAACTTTTTATGTCATGGGATTAATATGAGTCTACTTCAATTACGCAACCCAGAACCTGAACATTTGTTTTTATGCCCCTTCATAATTTATATCCACAATAGCAACCCTTAATTACTGTCTTATGTCAACGGAGTGTACAAGGGTAAACAACTTTTTATGTCATGGGATTAATATGAGTCTACTTCCATTACGCAACACAGAACCTGAACATTGGTTTTATGCCCCTTCATAATTTATATCCACAATAGCAACCCTTAATTACTGTCTTATGACAACGGAGTGTACAAGGGTAAACAAATTTTTATGTCATGGGATTAATATGAGTCTACTTCAATTACGCAACACAGAACCTGAACATTTGGTTTTATGTCCCTTCATAATATATATCCACAATAGCAACCCTTAATTACTGTCTTATGTCAACGGAGTGTACAAGGGTAAACAACTTTTTATGTCATGGGATTATTATGAGTCTACTTCAATTACGGAACACAGAACCTGAACATTTAGTTTTATGTCCCTTCATAATATATATCCACAATAGCAACCCTTAATTACTGTCTTATGACAACGGAGTGTACAAGGGTAAACAAATTTTTATGTCATGGGATTAATATGAGTCTACTTCAATTACGCAACACAGAACATGAGCATTTGGTTTTATGTCCCTTCATAATTTATATCCACAATAGCAACCCTTAATTACTGTCCTATGACAACGGAGTGTACAAGGGTAAACAAATTTTTATGTCATGGGATTAATATGAGTCTACTTCAACTACACAACACAGAACCTGAACATTTAGTTTTATGTCCCTTCATAGTTTCTATCTACAACAAAAACCCTTCCTTCCCTTCTTTCTACTACAGAGTGTACAAGGGTAAACAATTTTTTACGTCATGGGATTAGTATGAGTCTACTTCAATTTACCAACCCCAGAACCTGAACATTCGATTTTATATCCCTTCAATTATCCTATCTACAATAACATCCTATCCTTGCCCTTCGTGTTAAAATAGTGTGTACAAGGGGAAAGTACTTTTTATGTCACAGGAAAAGTGTGAGTCTATTTCAATTACTCATCCCTAGAACCTGAACATTTGGTTTTATGTCCCTTCATAATATATATCCACAATAGCAACCCTTAATTACTGTCTTATGACAACGGAGTGTACAAGGGTAAACAACTTTTTATGTCATGGGATTAATATGAGTCTACTTCAATTACGCAACCCAGAACCTGAACATTTGTTTTTATGCCCCTTCATAATTTATATCCACAATAGCAACCTATAATTACTGTCTTATGACAACGGAGTGTACAAGGGTAAACAACTTTTTATGTCATGGGATTAATATGAGTCTACTTCAATTACGGAACACAGAACCTGAACATTTAGTTTTATGTCCCTTCATAATATATATCCACAATAGCAACCCTTAATTACTGTCTTATGACAACGGAGTGTACAAGGGTAAACAACTTTTTATGCCATGGGATTAATATGAGTCTACTTCAATTACGCAACCCAGAACCTGAACATTTGGTGTTATGTCCCTTCATAATATATATCCACAATAGCAACCCTTAATTACTGTCTTATGTCAACGGAGTGTACAAGGGTAAACAACTTTTTATATCATGGGATTAATATGAGCCTACTTCAATTACGGAACACAGAACCTGAACATTTAGTTTTATGTCCCTTCATAATATATATCCACAATAGCAACCCTTAATTACTGTCTTATGACAACGGAGTGTACAAGGGTAAACAACTTTTAATGTCATGGGATTAATATGAGTCTACTTCAATTACGCAACCCATTACCTGAGCATTTGTTTTTATGCCCCTTCATAATTTATATCCACAATAGCAACCCTTATTTACTGTCTTATGACAACGGAGTGTACAAGGGTAAACAACTTTTTATGTCATGGGATTAATATGAGTCTACTTCAATTACGCAACCCAGAACCTGAACATTTGTTTTTATGCCCCTTCATAATTTCTATCCACAATAGCAACCCTTAATTACTGTCTTATGACAACGGAGTGTACAAGGGTAAACAACTTTTTATGTCATGGGATTAATATGAGTCTACTTCAATTACGCAACCCAGAACCTGAACATTTGTTTTTATGCCCCTTCATAATTTATATCCACAATAGCAACCCTTAATTACTGTATTATGTCAACGGACTGTACAAGGGTAAACAACTTTTTATGTCATGGGATTAATATGAGTCTACTTCCATTACGCAACACAGAACCTGAACATTTGTTTTTATGCCCCTTCATAATTTATATCCACAATAGCAACCCTTATTTACTGTCTTATGACAACGGAGTGTACAAGGGTAAACAACTTTTTATGTCATGGGATTAATATGAGTCTACTTCAATTACGCAACCCAGAACCTGAACATTTGTTTTTATGCCCCTTCATAATTTATATCCACAATAGCAACCCTTAATTACTGTCTTATGTCAACGGAGTGTACAAGGGTAAACAACTTTTTATGTCATGGGATTAATATGAGTCTACTTCAATTACGGAACACAGAACCTGAACATTTAGTTTTATGTCCCTTCATAATATATATCCACAATAGCAACCCTTAAATACTGTCTTATGACAACGGAGTGTACAAGGGTAAACAACTTTTTATGTCATGGGATTAATATGAGTCTACTTCAATTACGCAACCCAGAACCTGAACATTTGTTTTTATGCCCCTTCATAATTTATATCCACAATAGCAACCCATAATTACTGTCTTATGACAACGGAGTGTACAAGGGTAAACAACTTTTTATGTCATGGGATTAATATGAGTCTACTTCAATTACGGAACACAGAACCTGAACATTTAGTTTTATGTCCCTTCATAATATATATCTACAATAGCAACCCTTAATTACTGTCTTATGACAACGGAGTGTACAAGGGTAAACAACTTTTTATGTCATGGGATTAATATGAGTCTACTTCAATTACGCAACCCAGAACCTGAACATTTGGTTTTATGTCCCTTCATAATATATATCCACAATAGCAACCCTTAATTACTGTCTTATGTCAACGGAGTGTACAAGGGTAAACAACTTTTTATGTCATGGGATTAATATGAGTCTACTTCAATTACGGAACACAGAACCTGAACATTTAGTTTTATGTCCCTTCATAATATATATCCACAATAGCAACCCTTAATTACTGTCTTATGACAACGGAGTGTACAAGGGTAAACAACTTTTTATGTCATGGGATTAATATGATTCTACTTCAATTACGGAACACAGAACCTGAACATTTAGTTTTATGTCCCTTCATAATATATATCCACAATAGCAACCCTTAATTACTGTCTTATGACAACGGAGTGTACAAGGGTAAACAACTTTTTATGTCATGGGATTAATATGAGTCTACTTCAATTACGCAACCCAGAACCTGAACATTTGTTTTTATGCCCTTTCATAATTTATATCCACAATAGCAACCCTTAATTACTGTCTTATGACAACGGAGTGTACAAGGGTAAACAACTTTTTATGTCATGGGATTAATATGAGTCTACTTCAATTACGCAACCCAGAAAGTGAACATTTAGTTTTATGTCCCTTCATAATTTATATCCACAATAGCAACCCTTATTTACTGTCTTATGACAACGGAGTGTACAAGGGTAAACAACTTTTTATGTCATGGGATTAATATGAGTCTACTTCCATTACGGAACACAGAACCTGAACATTTGGTTTTATGTCCCTTCATAATTTATATCCACAATAGCAACCCTTAATTACTGTCTTATGTCAACGGAGTGTACAAGGGTAAACAACTTTTTATGTCATGGGATTAATATGAGTCTACTTCCATTACGCAACACAGAACCTGAACATTTGGTTTTATGTCCCTTCATAATTTATATCCACAATAGCAACCCTTAATTACTGTCTTATGTCTACGGAGTGTACAAGGGTAAACAACTTTTTATGTCATGGGATTAATATGAGTCTACTTCAATTACGGAACACAGAACCTGAACATTTAGTTTTATGTCCCTTCATAATATATATCCACAATAGCTACCCTTAATTACTGTCTTATGACAACGGAGTGTACAAGGGTAAATAACTTTTTATGTCATGGGATTAATATGAGTCTACTTCAATTACGCAAGCCAGAACCTGAACATTTGTTTTTATGCCCCTTCATAATTTATATCCACAATAGCAACCCATAATTACTGTCTTATGACAACGGAGTGTACAAGGGTAAACAACTTTTTATGTCATGGGATTAATATGAGTCTACTTCAATTACGGAACACAGAACCTGAACATTTAGTTTTATGTCCCTTCATAATATATATCCACAATAGCAACCCTTAATTACTGTCTTATGACAACGGAGTGTACAAGGGTAAACAACTTTTTATGTCATGGGATTAATATGAGTCTACTTCAATTACGCAACCCAGAACCTGAACATTTGGTGTTATGTCCCTTCATAATATATATCCACAATAGCAACCCTTAATTACTGTCTTATGTCAACGGAGTGTACAAGGGTAAACAACTTTTTATATCATGGGATTAATATGAGTCTACTTCAATTACGGAACACAGAACCTGAACATTTAGTTTTATGTCCCTTCATAATATATATCTACAATAGCAACCCTTAATTACTGTCTTATGACAACGGAGTGTACAAGGGTAAACAACTTTTTATGTCATGGGATTAATATGAGTCTACTTCAATTACGCAACCCAGAACCTGAACATTTGTTTTTATGCCCCTTCATAATTTCTATCCACAATAGCAACCCTTAATTACTGTCTTATGACAACGGAGTGTACAAGGGTAAACAACTTTTTATGTAATGGGATTAATATGAGTCTACTTCAATTACGCAACCCAGAACCTGAACATTTGTTTTTATGCCCCTTCATAATTTATATCCACAATAGCAACCCTTAATTACTGTCTTATGTCAACGGACTGTACAAGGGTAAACAACTTTTTATGTCATGGGATTAATTTGAGTCTACTTCCATTACGCAACACAGAACCTGAACATTTGTTTTTATGCCCCTTCATAATTTATATCCACAATAGAAACCCTTAATTACTGTCTTATGTCAACGGACTGTACAAAGGTAAACAACTTTTTATGTCATGGGATTAATTTGAGTCTACTTCCATTACGCAACACAGAACCTGAACATTTGTTTTTATGCCCCTTCATAATTTATATCCACAATAGCAACCCTTATTTACTGTCTTATGACAACGGAGTGTACAAGGGTAAACAACTTTTTATGTCATGGGATTAATATGAGTCTACTTCAATTACGCAACCCAGAACCTGAACATTTGTTTTTATGCCCCTTCATAATTTATATCCACAATAGCAACCCTTAATTACTGTCTTATGTCAACGGAGTGTACAAGGGTAAACAACTTTTTATGTCATGGGATTAATATGAGTCTACTTCAATTACGGAACACAGAACCTGAACATTTAGTTTTATGTCCCTTCATAATATATATCCACAATAGCAACCCTTAAATACTGTCTTATGACAACGGAGTGTACAAGGGTAAATAACTTTTTATGTCATGGGATTAATATGAGTCTACTTCAATTACGCAACCCAGAACCTGAACATTTGTTTTTATGCCCCTTCATAATTTATATCCACAATAGCAACCCATAATTACTGTCTTATGACAACGGAGTGTACAAGGGTAAACAACTTTTTATGTCATGGGATTAATATGAGTCTACTTCAATTACGGAACACAGAACCTGAACATTTAGTTTTATGTCCCTTCATAATATATATCTACAATAGCAACCCTTAATTACTGTCTTATGACAACGGAGTGTACAAGGGTAAACAACTTTTTATGTCATGGGATTAATATGAGTCTACTTCAATTACGCAACCCAGAACCTGAACATTTGGTTTTATGTCCCTTCATAATATATATCCACAATAGCAACCCTTAATTACTGTCTTATGTCAACGGAGTGTACAAGGGTAAACAACTTTTTATGTCATGGGATTAATATGAGTCTACTTCAATTACGGAACACAGAACCTGAACATTTAGTTTTATGTCCCTTCATAATATATATCCACAATAGCAACCCTTAATTACTGTCTTATGACAACGGAGTGTACAAGGGTAAACAACTTTTTATGTCATGGGATTAATATGAGTCTACTTCAATTACGCAACCCAGAACCTGAACATTTGTTTTTATGCCCTTTCATAATTTATATCCACAATAGCAACCCTTAATTACTGTCTTATGACAACGGAGTGTACAAGGGTAAACAACTTTTTATGTCATGGGATTAATATGAGTCTACTTCAATTACGCAACCCATTACCTGAGCATTTGTTTTTATGCCCCTTCATAATTTATATCCACAATAGCAACCCTTAATTACTGTCTTATGACAACGGAGTGTACAAGGGTAAACAACTTTTTATGTCATGGGATTAATATGAGTCTACTTCAATTACGCAACCCAGAACCTGAACATTTGTTTTTATGCCCCTTCATAATTTCTATCCAAAATAGCAACCCTTAATTACTGTCTTATGACAACGGAGTGTATAAGGGTAAACAACTTTTTATGTCATGGGATTAATATGAGTCTACTTCCATTACGCAACACAGAACCTGAACATTTGTTTTTATGCCCCTTCATAATTTATATCCACAATAGCAACCCTTAATTACTGTCTTATGACAACGGAGTGTACAAGGGTAAACAAATTTTTATGTCATGGGATTAATATGAGTCTACTTCAATTACGCAACACAGAACCTGAACATTTGGTTTTATGTCCCTTCATAATATATATCCACAATAGCAACCCTTAATTACTGTCTTATGACAACGGAGTGTACAAGGGTAAACAACTTTTTATGTCATGGGATTAATATGAGTCTACTTCAATTACGCAACCCAGAACCTGAACATTTGTTTTTATGCCCCTTCATAATTTATATCCACAATAGCAACCCTTAATTACTGTCTTATGTCAACGGAGTGTACAAGGGTAAACAACTTTTTATGTCATGGGATTAATATGAGTCTACTTCCATTACGCAACACAGAACCTGAACATTGGTTTTATGCCCCTTCATAATTTATATCCACAATAGCAACCCATAATTACTGTCTTATGACAACGGAGTGTACAAGGGTAAACAACTTTTTATGTCATGGGATTAATATGAGTCTACTTCAATTACGGAACACAGAACCTGAACATTTAGTTTTATGTCCCTTCATAATATATATCTACAATAGCAACCCTTAATTACTGTCTTATGACAACGGAGTGTACAAGGGTAAACAACTTTTTATGTCATGGGATTATTATGAGTCTACTTCAATTACGGAACACAGAACCTGAACATTTAGTTTTATGTCCCTTCATAATATATATCCACAATAGCAACCCTTAATTACTGTCTTATGACAACGGAGTGTACAAGGGTAAACAAATTTTTATGTCATGGGATTAATATGAGTCTACTTCAATTACGCAACACAGAACATGAGCATTTGGTTTTATGTCCCTTCATAATTTATATCCACAATAGCAACCCTTAATTACTGTCCTATGACAACGGAGTGTACAAGGGTAAACAAATTTTTATGTCATGGGATTAATATGAGTCTACTTCAACTACACAACACAGAACCTGAACATTTAGTTTTATGTCCCTTCATAGTTTCTATCTACAACAAAAACCCTTCCTTCCCTTCTTTCTACTACAGAGTGTACAAGGGTAAACAATTTTTTACGTCATGGGATTAGTATGAGTCTACTTCAATTTACCAACCCCAGAACCTGAACATTCGATTTTATATCCCTTCAATTATCCTATCTACAATAACATCCTATCCTTGCCCTTCGTGTTAAAATAGTGTGTACAAGGGGAAAGTACTTTTTATGTCACAGGAAAAGTGTGAGTCTATTTCAATTACTCATCCCTAGAACCTGAACATTTGGTTTTATGTCCCTTCATAATATATATCCACAATAGCAACCCTTAATTACTGTCTTATGACAACGGAGTGTACAAGGGTAAACAACTTTTTATGTCATGGGATTAATATGAGTCTACTTCAATTACGCAACCCAGAACCTGAACATTTGTTTTTATGCCCCTTCATAATTTATATCCACAATAGCAACCTATAATTACTGTCTTATGACAACGGAGTGTACAAGGGTAAACAACTTTTTATGTCATGGGATTAATATGAGTCTACTTCAATTACGGAACACAGAACCTGAACATTTAGTTTTATGTCCCTTCATAATATATATCCACAATAGCAACCCTTAATTACTGTCTTATGACAACGGAGTGTACAAGGGTAAACAACTTTTTATGCCATGGGATTAATATGAGTCTACTTCAATTACGCAACCCAGAACCTGAACATTTGGTGTTATGTCCCTTCATAATATATATCCACAATAGCAACCCTTAATTACTGTCTTATGTCAACGGAGTGTACAAGGGTAAACAACTTTTTATATCATGGGATTAATATGAGCCTACTTCAATTACGGAACACAGAACCTGAACATTTAGTTTTATGTCCCTTCATAATATATATCCACAATAGCAACCCTTAATTACTGTCTTATGACAACGGAGTGTACAAGGGTAAACAACTTTTAATGTCATGGGATTAATATGAGTCTACTTCAATTACGCAACCCATTACCTGAGCATTTGTTTTTATGCCCCTTCATAATTTATATCCACAATAGCAACCCTTATTTACTGTCTTATGACAACGGAGTGTACAAGGGTAAACAACTTTTTATGTCATGGGATTAATATGAGTCTACTTCAATTACGCAACCCAGAACCTGAACATTTGTTTTTATGCCCCTTCATAATTTCTATCCACAATAGCAACCCTTAATTACTGTCTTATGACAACGGAGTGTACAAGGGTAAACAACTTTTTATGTCATGGGATTAATATGAGTCTACTTCAATTACGCAACCCAGAACCTGAACATTTGTTTTTATGCCCCTTCATAATTTATATCCACAATAGCAACCCTTAATTACTGTATTATGTCAACGGACTGTACAAGGGTAAACAACTTTTTATGTCATGGGATTAATATGAGTCTACTTCCATTACGCAACACAGAACCTGAACATTTGTTTTTATGCCCCTTCATAATTTATATCCACAATAGCAACCCTTATTTACTGTCTTATGACAACGGAGTGTACAAGGGTAAACAACTTTTTATGTCATGGGATTAATATGAGTCTACTTCAATTACGCAACCCAGAACCTGAACATTTGTTTTTATGCCCCTTCATAATTTATATCCACAATAGCAACCCTTAATTACTGTCTTATGTCAACGGAGTGTACAAGGGTAAACAACTTTTTATGTCATGGGATTAATATGAGTCTACTTCAATTACGGAACACAGAACCTGAACATTTAGTTTTATGTCCCTTCATAATATATATCCACAATAGCAACCCTTAAATACTGTCTTATGACAACGGAGTGTACAAGGGTAAACAACTTTTTATGTCATGGGATTAATATGAGTCTACTTCAATTACGCAACCCAGAACCTGAACATTTGTTTTTATGCCCCTTCATAATTTATATCCACAATAGCAACCCATAATTACTGTCTTATGACAACGGAGTGTACAAGGGTAAACAACTTTTTATGTCATGGGATTAATATGAGTCTACTTCAATTACGGAACACAGAACCTGAACATTTAGTTTTATGTCCCTTCATAATATATATCTACAATAGCAACCCTTAATTACTGTCTTATGACAACGGAGTGTACAAGGGTAAACAACTTTTTATGTCATGGGATTAATATGAGTCTACTTCAATTACGCAACCCAGAACCTGAACATTTGGTTTTATGTCCCTTCATAATATATATCCACAATAGCAACCCTTAATTACTGTCTTATGTCAACGGAGTGTACAAGGGTAAACAACTTTTTATGTCATGGGATTAATATGAGTCTACTTCAATTACGGAACACAGAACCTGAACATTTAGTTTTATGTCCCTTCATAATATATATCCACAATAGCAACCCTTAATTACTGTCTTATGACAACGGAGTGTACAAGGGTAAACAACTTTTTATGTCATGGGATTAATATGATTCTACTTCAATTACGGAACACAGAACCTGAACATTTAGTTTTATGTCCCTTCATAATATATATCCACAATAGCAACCCTTAATTACTGTCTTATGACAACGGAGTGTACAAGGGTAAACAACTTTTTATGTCATGGGATTAATATGAGTCTACTTCAATTACGCAACCCAGAACCTGAACATTTGTTTTTATGCCCTTTCATAATTTATATCCACAATAGCAACCCTTAATTACTGTCTTATGACAACGGAGTGTACAAGGGTAAACAACTTTTTATGTCATGGGATTAATATGAGTCTACTTCAATTACGCAACCCAGAAAGTGAACATTTAGTTTTATGTCCCTTCATAATTTATATCCACAATAGCAACCCTTATTTACTGTCTTATGACAACGGAGTGTACAAGGGTAAACAACTTTTTATGTCATGGGATTAATATGAGTCTACTTCCATTACGGAACACAGAACCTGAACATTTGGTTTTATGTCCCTTCATAATTTATATCCACAATAGCAACCCTTAATTACTGTCTTATGTCAACGGAGTGTACAAGGGTAAACAACTTTTTATGTCATGGGATTAATATGAGTCTACTTCCATTACGCAACACAGAACCTGAACATTTGGTTTTATGTCCCTTCATAATTTATATCCACAATAGCAACCCTTAATTACTGTCTTATGTCTACGGAGTGTACAAGGGTAAACAACTTTTTATGTCATGGGATTAATATGAGTCTACTTCAATTACGGAACACAGAACCTGAACATTTAGTTTTATGTCCCTTCATAATATATATCCACAATAGCTACCCTTAATTACTGTCTTATGACAACGGAGTGTACAAGGGTAAATAACTTTTTATGTCATGGGATTAATATGAGTCTACTTCAATTACGCAAGCCAGAACCTGAACATTTGTTTTTATGCCCCTTCATAATTTATATCCACAATAGCAACCCATAATTACTGTCTTATGACAACGGAGTGTACAAGGGTAAACAACTTTTTATGTCATGGGATTAATATGAGTCTACTTCAATTACGGAACACAGAACCTGAACATTTAGTTTTATGTCCCTTCATAATATATATCCACAATAGCAACCCTTAATTACTGTCTTATGACAACGGAGTGTACAAGGGTAAACAACTTTTTATGTCATGGGATTAATATGAGTCTACTTCAATTACGCAACCCAGAACCTGAACATTTGGTGTTATGTCCCTTCATAATATATATCCACAATAGCAACCCTTAATTACTGTCTTATGTCAACGGAGTGTACAAGGGTAAACAACTTTTTATATCATGGGATTAATATGAGTCTACTTCAATTACGGAACACAGAACCTGAACATTTAGTTTTATGTCCCTTCATAATATATATCTACAATAGCAACCCTTAATTACTGTCTTATGACAACGGAGTGTACAAGGGTAAACAACTTTTTATGTCATGGGATTAATATGAGTCTACTTCAATTACGCAACCCAGAACCTGAACATTTGTTTTTATGCCCCTTCATAATTTCTATCCACAATAGCAACCCTTAATTACTGTCTTATGACAACGGAGTGTACAAGGGTAAACAACTTTTTATGTAATGGGATTAATATGAGTCTACTTCAATTACGCAACCCAGAACCTGAACATTTGTTTTTATGCCCCTTCATAATTTATATCCACAATAGCAACCCTTAATTACTGTCTTATGTCAACGGACTGTACAAGGGTAAACAACTTTTTATGTCATGGGATTAATTTGAGTCTACTTCCATTACGCAACACAGAACCTGAACATTTGTTTTTATGCCCCTTCATAATTTATATCCACAATAGAAACCCTTAATTACTGTCTTATGTCAACGGACTGTACAAAGGTAAACAACTTTTTATGTCATGGGATTAATTTGAGTCTACTTCCATTACGCAACACAGAACCTGAACATTTGTTTTTATGCCCCTTCATAATTTATATCCACAATAGCAACCCTTATTTACTGTCTTATGACAACGGAGTGTACAAGGGTAAACAACTTTTTATGTCATGGGATTAATATGAGTCTACTTCAATTACGCAACCCAGAACCTGAACATTTGTTTTTATGCCCCTTCATAATTTATATCCACAATAGCAACCCTTAATTACTGTCTTATGTCAACGGAGTGTACAAGGGTAAACAACTTTTTATGTCATGGGATTAATATGAGTCTACTTCAATTACGGAACACAGAACCTGAACATTTAGTTTTATGTCCCTTCATAATATATATCCACAATAGCAACCCTTAAATACTGTCTTATGACAACGGAGTGTACAAGGGTAAATAACTTTTTATGTCATGGGATTAATATGAGTCTACTTCAATTACGCAACCCAGAACCTGAACATTTGTTTTTATGCCCCTTCATAATTTATATCCACAATAGCAACCCATAATTACTGTCTTATGACAACGGAGTGTACAAGGGTAAACAACTTTTTATGTCATGGGATTAATATGAGTCTACTTCAATTACGGAACACAGAACCTGAACATTTAGTTTTATGTCCCTTCATAATATATATCTACAATAGCAACCCTTAATTACTGTCTTATGACAACGGAGTGTACAAGGGTAAACAACTTTTTATGTCATGGGATTAATATGAGTCTACTTCAATTACGCAACCCAGAACCTGAACATTTGGTTTTATGTCCCTTCATAATATATATCCACAATAGCAACCCTTAATTACTGTCTTATGTCAACGGAGTGTACAAGGGTAAACAACTTTTTATGTCATGGGATTAATATGAGTCTACTTCAATTACGGAACACAGAACCTGAACATTTAGTTTTATGTCCCTTCATAATATATATCCACAATAGCAACCCTTAATTACTGTCTTATGACAACGGAGTGTACAAGGGTAAACAACTTTTTATGTCATGGGATTAATATGAGTCTACTTCAATTACGCAACCCAGAACCTGAACATTTGTTTTTATGCCCTTTCATAATTTATATCCACAATAGCAACCCTTAATTACTGTCTTATGACAACGGAGTGTACAAGGGTAAACAACTTTTTATGTCATGGGATTAATATGAGTCTACTTCAATTACGCAACCCATTACCTGAGCATTTGTTTTTATGCCCCTTCATAATTTATATCCACAATAGCAACCCTTAATTACTGTCTTATGACAACGGAGTGTACAAGGGTAAACAACTTTTTATGTCATGGGATTAATATGAGTCTACTTCAATTACGCAACCCAGAACCTGAACATTTGTTTTTATGCCCCTTCATAATTTCTATCCAAAATAGCAACCCTTAATTACTGTCTTATGACAACGGAGTGTATAAGGGTAAACAACTTTTTATGTCATGGGATTAATATGAGTCTACTTCCATTACGCAACACAGAACCTGAACATTTGTTTTTATGCCCCTTCATAATTTATATCCACAATAGCAACCCTTAATTACTGTCTTATGACAACGGAGTGTACAAGGGTAAACAAATTTTTATGTCATGGGATTAATATGAGTCTACTTCAATTACGCAACACAGAACCTGAACATTTGGTTTTATGTCCCTTCATAATATATATCCACAATAGCAACCCTTAATTACTGTCTTATGACAACGGAGTGTACAAGGGTAAACAACTTTTTATGTCATGGGATTAATATGAGTCTACTTCAATTACGCAACCCAGAACCTGAACATTTGTTTTTATGCCCCTTCATAATTTATATCCACAATAGCAACCCTTAATTACTGTCTTATGTCAACGGAGTGTACAAGGGTAAACAACTTTTTATGTCATGGGATTAATATGAGTCTACTTCCATTACGCAACACAGAACCTGAACATTGGTTTTATGCCCCTTCATAATTTATATCCACAATAGCAACCCTTAATTACTGTCTTATGACAACGGAGTGTACAAGGGTAAACAAATTTTTATGTCATGGGATTAATATGAGTCTACTTCAATTACGCAACACAGAACCTGAACATTTGGTTTTATGTCCCTTCATAATATATATCCACAATAGCAACCCTTAATTACTGTCTTATGTCAACGGAGTGTACAAGGGTAAACAACTTTTTATGTCATGGGATTATTATGAGTCTACTTCAATTACGGAACACAGAACCTGAACATTTAGTTTTATGTCCCTTCATAATATATATCCACAATAGCAACCCTTAATTACTGTCTTATGACAACGGAGTGTACAAGGGTAAACAAATTTTTATGTCATGGGATTAATATGAGTCTACTTCAATTACGCAACACAGAACATGAGCATTTGGTTTTATGTCCCTTCATAATTTATATCCACAATAGCAACCCTTAATTACTGTCCTATGACAACGGAGTGTACAAGGGTAAACAAATTTTTATGTCATGGGATTAATATGAGTCTACTTCAACTACACAACACAGAACCTGAACATTTAGTTTTATGTCCCTTCATAGTTTCTATCTACAACAAAAACCCTTCCTTCCCTTCTTTCTACTACAGAGTGTACAAGGGTAAACAATTTTTTACGTCATGGGATTAGTATGAGTCTACTTCAATTTACCAACCCCAGAACCTGAACATTCGATTTTATATCCCTTCAATTATCCTATCTACAATAACATCCTATCCTTGCCCTTCGTGTTAAAATAGTGTGTACAAGGGGAAAGTACTTTTTATGTCACAGGAAAAGTGTGAGTCTATTTCAATTACTCATCCCTAGAACCTGAACATTTGGTTTTATGTCCCTTCATTAATCCTGTCTATTATAACCATCCTCCTCGCTCTTCTAGTTACAATAGAGTGTACAACGGTATACAACTTTTTATGTCATGGGGCTAGTATGAGTGTCATTCAATTACGTAGTTCAAGAACCTGAAGGTTTTTTTTTATGTCCTTTCATTAATCCCATCTACTATAACCACCCTTCCTTGCATTTCTAGTTACAATAGAGAGTACAAGGGTAAAGAACTTTTTATGGCATGGGCAAAGTTGAGTCTATTTCAATTACGTATTTCTAGAACCTGGACAAGGATAACCTTACTTTCACCAAAGTTTTAAGTTAGAGTTTGTAGTAGAAACATTCACTGATGATGATGACTTTTTCATTGAAATGCGTATGAGTCAATAAATGATTATGTTGCGAGCTTTGTGTATGTCTTTGTTCGTCTTAACATAACCTCAACTAAGTTGAAAGAATATTTGCATTATGAAATAATGTTCATACTACAAACCGAAGTTGAGGATAAATTGATTTCTTAGAACGGAAGCCATTAAAAGAACAATGCTTAAAGAACAGTTAGGAGCAGACAATAGTGAAGAAGAGACGCGTTCCTATTGTTGGAGAATAGGGAACAATAGCTCCGAATCGTGTGATATAAATAATGAATATACGACGTTGCTAATTGAATGGCGCACAAAGGCAGGCAAATGGCTTAGCAAAGAATCACATGTACAAGGTTATTCTAAACAAATATTGGGCTTTTGCATATTTATGTGCGTTCCTTAGAAAAGTCTATAAGCCGTACATTCAGTTTGTAGCGTCAAGCAAATATTATCGGGCAGCTTTATTACATGGTAACTGGTTAAATATAACGTAGCGTTCTAAAGGTATATATTCTGTTATGCAATAATGGCATTGAAGGAATTCTGGTTATGAAAGGAAAGTCTATTTAGCATTGTTTGAGCATAACTAGGTAAACTCATCTGGCTTTTTCTCTGAGCTCCTCTTGCCTCTTGTTGTTTTTGACTTGGGGCCTTCGTCTAATCTTACTATTAAACGTCGCAACGATATTTGGCGATACAGAACATCGATTTTAAACCTTGTAAGCCTTGTAATCGTTTGGCACAAAGACGGGTAACAGGTAGATAACTCTCTTCCCCTCCCGACCCTACTTACGAAATGGTGGCACGAAAAATGCGTACAGCGAAATATGAGTTCAAGAGGAAACAGCGATTGACGAGGGTAAGTCGTAAATTTGAAAAAAACGTACAAATCAAGTTCTATTTGTCAAAACAGGTCTACACTAAACTATTCGCTAATAACTTTCAAGGTCTTGGATTCTCCCAGTCAAAATGGGTCAAAAAAGGGTCTCCACATTGTCAGTGGTCACTTTGCTTCTAATTTTTAAGGTGATAAGCTCGATTTAATCGAAAGAGACTTATCAAAAGAGGCTGAAACTTCGACTCCTATGCATATGAGACTGGAAAAAAGAGATAAAAATCAAGTATATTAAGTCAGACGAAAAATTATTAAAAAAAAGAACTACAAACCTACTTAGAAACCTACCAAAATACCTAGAAACTGGAGACTAACATCTTGTTTAGGATCTCTTTCCAGTACAATTTAATTACAAAGTCCTTTCCTAAAACCATCTTTATTCCGAAAGGAATCCTTTTTATTCATGTTCCTTCAATAGGATTGCATTCTCTCTTATTCTTATTCTTATGAGTAAATATGATCCTTTCTTTAAGTATCAGGAGATCGTAAGTCCTAACTAATTCTATATAAATTTCTGTCTATCTTCCTTGAGCTCCTTAGAAGGGGATGATACAGGACGTAACTAACGTTTTATGACCCTGATAACGTGTATCTACCTCCTTAGGTACGCGATCCTAAACAGGTTACTTCCTCTATATCATGAACCGTGGGATTTTATTACCTACCGTAATCATTCCTGACTAGGCAAAAACATACAAGCTGACCGCCTAAAGCTACAGAAGATAATGGCACACATTTTTGATTAATTAGGTAAAACCCGTTATTTCTTTATTACCCATGAATCATCATTCGTCAATATAACCGTGACGTAAAGAGAACATTGATGTGTAGGATATCTGGGATAAGTAGAGACAGTGGGCCTATATTAACCATACAGTTGCCTACCTAACGTAGACCTACAATATGTCGTTTCCATAAGGAGGAATTTACCATTGTACACCCCCTTGTAACAAGAAGGATGAGGAAGGATTGTTAGTATAGATAGGATAATTGCAGTGACATAAAAACCCACTGCAAAGGCTGTAAGGTTGCATACCTTAAGCAGACTCATACCACGACGGTACTACAAAGTGGTGTCCGCGTCTACCTGTGGTTAATCCTATGTAACAAAAGGGCAATGTAATCCTTTTAATGCAGACTCACTCTAAGGCTGTGTTATAAAAAGGTGTCCGTGTTTACCTGTGGTTAATCATTTGTAACAAAAAGGGTAAGGTAATCCTTTTGAAGCATATTCTTACAAAGGAGGTGCTATAAAAATGTGTCGGTGTCTACTTGTCGTTAATCCTTTGTAACAAGAAATGTAAGGTAATCCTCTTGAAGCATATTCTTACAAAGGAGGTGCTATAAAAATGTGTCGGTGTCTACTTGTCGTTAATCCTTTGTAACAAGAAATGTAAGGTAATCCTCTTGAAGCATACTCTTACAATGGTGGTGCTATAAAAACGTGTCGGTTTCTACCTGTCGTTAATCCCTTGTAACAAGAAGGGTAAGGTAATCCTCTTGAAGCATACTCTTACGATGGTGGTGCTATAAAAACGTGTCGGTGTCTACCTGTCGTTAATCCCTTGTAACAAGAAGGGTAAGGTAATCCTCTTGAAGCATATTCTTACAATGGTGGTGCTATAAAAACGTGTCTGTGTCTACCTGTAGTTAATCCTTTGTAACAAGAAATGTAAGGTAATCCTCTTGAAGCATACTCTTACAATGGTGGTGCTATAAAAACGTGTCGGTTTCTACCTGTGGTTAATGCTTTGTAACAAGAAGGGTAAGGTAATCCTCTTGAAGCATACTCTTACAATGGTGGTGCTATAAAAACGTGTCGGTGTCTACCTGTCGTTAATCCCTTGTAACAAGAAGGGTAAGGTAATCCTCTTGAAGCATATTCTTACAATGGTGGTGCTATAAAAACGTGTCTGTGTCTACCTGTAGTTAATCCTTTGTAACAAGAAGGTTAAGGTAATCCTCTTGAAGCATACTCTTACAATGGTGGTGCTATAAAAACGTGTCGGTTTCTACCTGTCGTTAATCCCTTGTAACAAGAAGGGTAAGGTAATCATCTTGAAGCATACTCTCACAATGGTAATGCTATAAAGACGTGTCAGTGTCTACCTGTGGTTAATCCTTTGTAACAAGAAGGGTAAGGTAAACCTCTAAAATCATACTTTTACAATGGTGGTGCTATAAAAACGTGTCGGTGTCTACCTGTGGTTAATCCTATGTAACAAGAAAGGTAAGGTAATCCTCTTGAAGCATACTTTTACAATGGTGGTGCTATAAAAACGTGTCGGTGTCTACCTGTCGTTAATCCTTTGTAACAAGAAGGGTAAGGTAATCCTCTTGAAGCATATTCTTACAATGGTGGTGCTATAAAAACGTGTCTGTGTCTACCTGTGGTTAATCCTTTGTAACAAGAAGGGTAAGGTAATCCTCTTGAAGCATATTCTTACTATGGTGGTGCTATAAAAACGTGTCGGTTTCTACCTGTCGTTAATCCCTTGTAACAAGAAGGGTAAGGTAATCCTCTTGAAGTATACTTTTACAATGGTGGAGCTATAAAGACGTGTCGGTGTCTACCTGTGGTTAATCCTTTGTAACAAAAAGGGTAAGGTAATCCTCTTAGAGCATACTTTTACAATGGTGGTGCTATAAAAACGTGTCGGCGTCTACTTGTCGTTAATCCTTTGTAAGAAGAAGGTTAAGGTAATCCTCTTGAATCATATTCTTACAATGGCGGTGCTATAAAAACGTGTCGGTGTCTACCTGTAGTTAATCCTTTGTAACAAGAAGGGTAAGGTAATCCTCTTGAAGCATACTTTTACAATGGTGGTGCTATAAAAAAGTGTCGGCGTCTACCTGTCGTTAATCCTTTGTAAGAAGAAGGGTAAGGTAATCCTCTTGAAGCATATTCTTACAATGGAGGTGCTATAAAAACATGTCGGTGTCTACCTGTAGTTAATCCTTTGTAACAAGAAGGGTAAGGTAATCCTCTTGAAGCATATTCTTACAATGGTGGTGCTATAAAAACGTGTCTGTGTCTACCTGTGGTTAATCCTATGTAACAAGAAAGGTAAGGTAATCCTCTTGAAGCATACTTTTACAATGGTGGTGCTATAAAAACGTGTCGGTGTCTACCTGTGGTTAATCCTATGTAACAAGAAGGGTAAGGTAATCCTCTTGAAGCATACTTTTACAATGGTGGTGCTATAAAAACGTGTCGGTGTCTACCTGTGGTTAATCCTTTGTAACAAGAAGGGTAAGGTAATCCTCTAAAATCATACTTTTACAATGGTGGTGCTATAAAAACGTGTCTGTGTCTACCTGTGGTTAATCCTTTGTAACAAGAAGGGCAAGGTAATCCTCTTGAAGCATACTTTTACAATGGTGGTGCTATAAAAACGTGTTGGTGTCTACCTGTCGTTAATCCTTTATAACAAGAAGGTAAGGCAATCCTCTTAAAGCATACTTTTACAATGGTGGTGCTATAAAAACATGTCGGTGTCTACCTGTGGTTAATCCTTTGTAACAAGAAGGGTAAGGAAATCCTCTTGAAGCATATTCCTACAATGGTGGTGCTATAAAGACGTGTCGGTGTCTACTTGTGCTTAATCATTTGTAACAAGAAGTTTAAGGTAATTCTCTTGAAGCATATTCTTACAATGGTGGTGCTATAACAACGTGTCGGTGTCTACCTGTGGTTAATCCTTTGTAACAAGAAGGGTAAGGTAATCCTATTGAAGCATATTCTTACAATGGTGGTGCTATAAAAACGTGTCGGTGTCTACCTGTCGTTAATCCTTTGTAACAAGAAGGGTAAGGTAATCCTCTTGAAGCATATTCTTACAATGGTGGTGCTATAAAAACGTGTCTGTGTCTACCTGTGGTTAATCCTTTGTAACAAGAAGGGTAAGGTAATCCTCTTGAAGCATATTCTTACAATGGTGGTGCTATAAAAACGTGTCGGTGTCTACCTGTCGTTAATCCTTTGTAACAAGAAGGGTAAGGTAATCCTCTTGAAGCATATTCTTACAATGGTGGTGCTATAAAAACGTGTCTGTGTCTACCTGTGGTTAATCCTTTGTAACAAGAAGGGTAAGGTAATCCTCTTGAAGCATATTCTTACTATGGTGGTGCTATAAAAACGTGTCGGTGTCTACCTGTCGTTAATCCTTTGTAACAAGAAGGGTAAGGTAATCCTCTTGAAGCATATTCTTACTATGGTGGTGCTATAAAAACGTGTCTGTGTCTACCTGTGGTTAATCCTTTGTAACAAGAAGGGTAAGGTAATCCTCTTGAAGCCATTCTTACAATGGTGGTGCTATAAAAACGTGTCTGTGTCTACCTGTGGTTAATCATTTGTAACAAGAAGGGTAAGGTAATCCTCTTGAAGCATATTCTTACAATGGTGGTGCTATAAAAACGTGTCAGTGTCTACCTGTGGTTAATCCTTTGTAACAAGAAGGGTAAGGTAATCCTCTTGAAGCATATTCTTACTATGGTGGTGCTATAAAACGTGTCGGTGTCTACCTGTGGTTAATCCTTTGTAACAAAAAGGGTAAGGTAATCCTCTTAGAGCATACTTTTACAATGGTGGTGCTATAAAAACGTGTCGGCGTCTACTTGTCGTTAATCCTTTGTAAGAAGAAGGTTAAGGTAATCCTCTTGAATCATGTTCTTACAATGGCGGTGCTATAAAAACGTGTCGGTGTCTACCTGTAGTTAATCCTTTGTAACAAGAAGGGTAAGGTAATCCTCTTGAAGCATACTTTTACAATGGTGGTGCTATAAAAAAGTGTCGGCGTCTACCTGTCGTTAATCCTTTGTAAGAAGAAGGGTAAGGTAATCCTCTTGAAGCATATTCTTACAATGGCGGTGCTATAAAAACGTGTCGGTGTCTACCTGTAGTTAATCCTTTGTAACAAGAAGGGTAAGGTAATCCTCTTGAAGCATACTTTTACAATGGTGGTGCTATAAAAACGTGTTGGTGTCTACCTGTCGTTAATCCTTTGTAACAAGAAGGTAAGGCAATCCTCTTAAAGCATACTTTTACAATGGTGGTGCTATAAAAACATGTCGGTGTCTACCTGTGGTTAATCCTTTGTAACAAGAAGGGTAAGGTAATCATATTGAAGCATATTCGTACAATGGTGGTGCACTAAACACGTGTCTGTGTCTACCTGTGGTTAATCCTTTGTAACAAGAAGGGTAAGGAAATCCTCTTGAAGCATATTCCTACAATGGTGGTGCTATAAAGACGTGTCGGTGTCTACTTGTGCTTAATCATTTGTAACAAGAAGTTTAAGGTAATAGTCTTGAAGCATATTCTTACAATGGTGGTGCTATAACAACGTGTCGGTGTCTACTTGTGGTTAATCCTTTGTAACAAGAAGGGTAAGGAAATCCTCTTGAAGCATATTCCTACAATGGTGGTGCTATAAAGACGTGTCGGTGTCTACTTGTGCTTAATCATTTGTAACAAGAAGTTTAAGGTAATTCTCTTGAAGCATATTCTTACAATGGTGGTGCTATAACAACGTGTCGGTGTCTACTTGTGGTTAATCCTTTGTAACAAGAAGGGTAAGGTAATCATATTGAAGCATATTCTTACTATGGTGGTGCTATAAAAACGTGTCGGTGTCTACCTGTGGTTAATCCTTTGTAACAAGAAGGGTAAGGTAATCCTATTGAAGCATATTCTTACAATGGTGGTGCTATAAAAACGTGTCGGTGTCTACCTGTCGTTAATCCTTTGTAACAAGAAGGGTAATGTAATCCTCTTGAAGCATATTCTTACAATGGTGGTGCTATAAAAACGTGTCTGTGTCTACCTGTGGTTAATCCTTTGTAACAAGAAGGGTAAGGTAATCCTCTTGAAGCATATTCTTACAATGGTGGTGCTATAAAAACGTGTCGGTGTCTACCTGTCGTTAATCCTTTGTAACAAGAAGGGTAAGGTAATCCTCTTGAAGCATATTCTTACAATGGTGGTGCTATAAAAACGTGTCTGTGTCTACCTGTGGTTAATCCTTTGTAACAAGAAGGGTAAGGTAATCCTCTTGAAGCATATTCTTACTATGGTGGTGCTATAAAAACGTGTCGGTGTCTACCTGTCGTTAATCCTTTGTAACAAGAAGGGTAAGGTAATCCTCTTGAAGCATATTCTTACTATGGTGGTGCTATAAAAACGTGTCTGTGTCTACCTGTGGTTAATCCTTTGTAACAAGAAGGGTAAGGTAATCCTCTTGAAGCCATTCTTACAATGGTGGTGCTATAAAAACGTGTCTGTGTCTACCTGTGGTTAATCATTTGTAACAAGAAGGGTAAGGTAATCCTCTTGAAGCATATTCTTACTATGGTGGTGCTATAAAACGTGTCGGTGTCTACCTGTGGTTAATCCTTTGTAACAAAAAGGGTAAGGTAATCCTCTTAGAGCATACTTTTACAATGGTGGTGCTATAAAAACGTGTCGGCGTCTACTTGTCGTTAATCCTTTGTAAGAAGAAGGTTAAGGTAATCCTCTTGAATCATATTCTTACAATGGCGGTGCTATAAAAACGTGTCGGTGTCTACCTGTAGTTAATCCTTTGTAACAAGAAGGGTAAGGTAATCCTCTTGAAGCATACTTTTACAATGGTGGTGCTATAAAAAAGTGTCGGCGTCTACCTGTCGTTAATCCTTTGTAAGAAGAAGGGTAAGGTAATCCTCTTGAAGCATATTCTTACAATGGCGGTGCTATAAAAACGTGTCGGTGTCTACCTGTAGTTAATCCTTTGTAACAAGAAGGGTAAGGTAATCCTCTTGAAGCATACTTTTACAATGGTGGTGCTATAAAAACGTGTTGGTGTCTACCTGTCGTTAATCCTTTGTAACAAGAAGGTAAGGCAATCCTCTTAAAGCATACTTTTACAATGGTGGTGCTATAAAAACATGTCGGCGTCTACCTGTGGTTAATCCTTTGTAACAAGAAGGGTAAGGTAATCATATTGAAGCATATTCGTACAATGGTGGTGCACTAAACACGTGTCTGTGTCTACCTGTGGTTAATCCTTTGTAACAAGAAGGGTAAGGAAATCCTCTTGAAGCATATTCCTACAATGGTGGTGCTATAAAGACGTGTCGGTGTCTACTTGTGCTTAATCATTTGTAACAAGAAGTTTAAGGTAATTCTCTTGAAGCATATTCTTACAATGGTGGTGCTATAACAACGTGTCGGTGTCTACTTGTGGTTAATCCTTTGTAACAAGAAGGGTAAGGAAATCCTCTTGAAGCATATTCCTACAATGGTGGTGCTATAAAGACGTGTCGGTGTCTACTTGTGCTTAATCATTTGTAACAAGAAGTTTAAGGTAATTCTCTTGAAGCATATTCTTACAATGGTGGTGCTATAACAACGTGTCGGTGTCTACTTGTGGTTAATCCTTTGTAACAAGAAGGGTAAGGTAATCATATTGAAGCATATTCTTACTATGGTGGTGCTATAAAAACGTGTCGGTGTCTACCTGTGGTTAATCCTTTGTAACAAGAAGGGTAAGGTAATCCTATTGAAGCATATTCTTACAATGGTGGTGCTATAAAAACGTGTCGGTGTCTACCTGTGGTTAATCCTTTGTAACAAGAAGGGTAATGTAATCCTCTTGAAGCATATTCTTACAATGGTGGTGCTATAAAAACGTGTCTGTGTCTACCTGTGGTTAATCCTTTGTAACAAGAAGGGTAAGGTAATCCTCTTGAAGCATATTCTTACAATGGTGGTGCTATAAAAACGTGTCGGTGTCTACCTGTCGTTAATCCTTTGTAACAAGAAGGGTAAGGTAATCCTCTTGAAGCATATTCTTACAATGGTGGTGCTATAAAAACGTGTCTGTGTCTACCTGTGGTTAATCCTTTGTAACAAGAAGGGTAAGGTAATCCTCTTGAAGCATATTCTTACTATGGTGGTGTTAAAAAACGTGTCGGTGTCTACCTGTCGTTAATCCTTTGTAACAAGAAGGGTAAGGTAATCCTCTTGAAGCATATTCTTACTATGGTGGTGCTATAAAAACGTGTCTGTGTCTACCTGTGGTTAATCCTTTGTAACAAGAAGGGTAAGGTAATCCTCTTGAAGCCATTCTTACAATGGTGGTGCTATAAAAACGTGTCTGTGTCTACCTGTGGTTAATCATTTGTAACAAGAAGGGTAAGGTAATCCTCTTGAAGCATATTCTTACTATGGTGGTGCTATAAATGCGTGTCAGTGTCTACCTGTGGTTAATCCTTTGTAACAAGAAGGGTAAGGTAATCCTCTTGAAGCATATTCTTACTATGGTTGTGCTATAAAAACGTGTCGGTGTTTACCTGTGGTTAATCCTTTGTAACAAGAAGGGTAAGGTAATCCTCTTGAAGCATATTCTTACTATGGTGGTGCTATAAAAACGTGTCTGTGTCTACCTGTGGTTAATCCTTTGTAACAAGAAGGGTAAGGTAATCCTCTTGAAGCCATTCTTACAATGGTGGTGCTATAAAAACGTGTCTGTGTCTACCTGTGGTTAATCATTTGTAACAAGAAGGGTAAGGTAATCCTCTTGAAGCATATTCTTACTATGGTGGTGCTATAAAAACGTGTCGGTGTCTACCTGTGGTTAATCCTTTGTAACAAGAAGGGTAAGGTAATCCTCTTGAAGCATACTTTTACAATGGTGGTGCTATAAAAACGTGTTGGTGTCTACCTGTCGTTAATCCTTTATAACAAGAAGGTAAGGCAATCCTCTTAAAGCATACTTTTACAATGGTGGTGCTATAAAAACATGTCGGTGTCTACCTGTGGTTAATCCTTTGTAACAAGAAGGGTAAGGTAATCATATTGAAGCATATTCGTACAATGGTGGTGCACTAAACACGTGTCTGTGTCTACCTGTGGTTAATCCTTTGTAACAAGAAGGGTAAGGAAATCCTCTTGAAGCATATTCCTACAATGGTGGTGCTATAAAGACGTGTCGGTGTCTACTTGTGCTTAATCATTTGTAACAAGAAGTTTAAGGTAATTCTCTTGTAGCATATTCTTACAATGGTGGTGCTATAACAACGTGTCGGTGTCTACTTGTGGTTAATCCTTTGTAACAAGAAGGGTAAGGTAATCCTCTTGAAGCATATTCTTACTATGGTGGTGCTATAAAAACGTGTCGGTGTCTACCTGTGGTTAATCCTTTGTAACAAGAAGGGTAAGGTAATCCTATTGAAGCATATTCTTACAATGGTGGTGCTATAAAAACGTGTCGGTGTCTACCTGTGGTTAATCCTTTGTAACAAGAAGGGTAAGGTAATCCTCTTGAAGCATATTCTTACAATGGTGGTGCTATAAAAACGTGTCTGTGTCTACCTGTGGTTAATCCTTTGTAACAAGAAGGGTAAGGTAATCCTCTTGAAGCATATTCTTACTATGGTGGTGCTATAAAAACGTGTCTGTGTCTACCTGTGGTTAATCCTTTGTAACAAGAAGGGTAAGGTAATCCTCTTGAAGCATATTCTTACTATGGTGGTGCTATAAAAACGTGTCGGTGTCTACCTGTCGTTAATCCTTTGTAACAAGAAGGGTAAGGTAATCCTCTTGAAGCATATTCTTACTATGGTGGTGCTATAAAAACGTGTCTGTGTCTACCTGTGGTTAATCCTTTGTAACAAGAAGGGTAAGGTAATCCTCTTGAAGCCATTCTTACAATGGTGGTGCTATAAAAACGTGTCTGTGTCTACCTGTGGTTAATCATTTGTAACAAGAAGGGTAAGGTAATCCTCTTGAAGCATATTCTTACAATGGTGGTGCTATAAAAACGTGTCAGTGTCTACCTGTGGTTAATCCTTTGTAACAAGAAGGGTAAGGTAATCCTCTTGAAGCATATTCTTACTATGGTGGTGCTATAAAACGTGTCGGTGTCTACCTGTGGTTAATCCTTTGTAACAAAAAGGGTAAGGTAATCCTCTTAGAGCATACTTTTACAATGGTGGTGCTATAAAAACGTGTCGGCGTCTACTTGTCATTAATCCTTTGTAAGAAGAAGGTTAAGGTAATCCTCTTGAATCATATTCTTACAATGGCGGTGCTATAAAAACGTGTCGGTGTCTACCTGTAGTTAATCCTTTGTAACAAGAAGGGTAAGGTAATCCTCTTGAAGCATACTTTTACAATGGTGGTGCTATAAAAAAGTGTCGGCGTCTACCTGTCGTTAATCCTTTGTAAGAAGAAGGGTAAGGTAATCCTCTTGAAGCATATTCTTACAATGGCGGTGCTATAAAAACGTGTCGGTGTCTACCTGTAGTTAATCCTTTGTAACAAGAAGGTAAGGCAATCCTCTTAAAGCATACTTTTACAATGGTGGTGCTATAAAAACATGTCGGTGTCTACCTGTGGTTAATCCTTTGTAACAAGAAGGGTAAGGTAATCATATTGAAGCATATTCGTACAATGGTGGTGCACTAAACACGTGTCTGTGTCTACCTGTGGTTAATCCTTTGTAACAAGAAGGGTAAGGAAATCCTCTTGAAGCATATTCCTACAATGGTGGTGCTATAAAGACGTGTCGGTGTCTACTTGTGCTTAATCATTTGTAACAAGAAGTTTAAGGTAATTCTCTTGAAGCATATTCTTACAATGGTGGTGCTATAACAACGTGTCGGTGTCTACTTGTGGTTAATCCTTTGTAACAAGAAGGGTAAGGAAATCCTCTTGAAGCATATTCCTACAATGGCGGTGCTATAAAGACGTGTCGGTGTCTACTTGTGCTTAATCATTTGTAACAAGAAGTTTAAGGTAATTCTCTTGAAGCATATTCTTACAATGGTGGTGCTATAACAACGTGTCGGTGTCTACTTGTGGTTAATCCTTTGTAACAAGAAGGGTAAGGTAATCATATTGAAGCATATTCTTACTATGGTGGTGCTATAAAAACGTGTCGGTGTCTACCTGTGGTTAATCCTTTGTAACAAGAAGGGTAAGGTAATCCTATTGAAGCATATTCTTACAATGGTGGTGCTATAAAAACGTGTCGGTGTCTACCTGTCGTTAATCCTTTGTAACAAGAAGGGTAATGTAATCCTCTTGAAGCATATTCTTACAATGGTGGTGCTATAAAAACGTGTCTGTGTCTACCTGTGGTTAATCCTTTGTAACAAGAAGGGTAAGGTAATCCTCTTGAAGCATATTCTTACAATGGTGGTGCTATAAAAACGTGTCGGTGTCTACCTGTCGTTAATCCTTTGTAACAAGAAGGGTAAGGTAATCCTCTTGAAGCATATTCTTACAATGGTGGTGCTATAAAAACGTGTCTGTGTCTACCTGTGGTTAATCCTTTGTAACAAGAAGGGTAAGGTAATCCTCTTGAAGCATATTCTTACTATGGTGGTGCTATAAAAACGTGTCGGTGTCTACCTGTCGTTAATCCTTTGTAACAAGAAGGGTTAGGTAATCCTCTTGAAGCATATTCTTACTATGGTGGTGCTATAAAAACGTGTCTGTGTCTACCTGTGGTTAATCCTTTGTAACAAGAAGGGTAAGGTAATCCTCTTGAAGCCATTCTTACAATGGTGGTGCTATAAAAACGTGTCTGTGTCTACCTGTGGTTAATCATTTGTAACAAAAAGGGTAAGGTAATCCTCTTGAAGCATATTCTTACTATGGTGGTGCTATAAATGCGTGTCAGTGTCTACCTGTGGTTAATCCTTTGTAACAAGAAGGGTAAGGTAATCCTCTTGAAGCATATTCTTACTATGGTTGTGCTATAAAAACGTGTCGGTGTCTACCTGTGGTTAATCCTTTGTAACAAGAAGGGTAAGGTAATCCTCTTGAAGCATATTCTTACTATGGTGGTGCTATAAAAACGTGTCGGTGTCTACCTGTGGTTAATCCTTTGTAACATGAAGGGTAAGGTAATCCTCTTGAAGCATATTCTTACTATCGTGGTGCTATAAAAACGTGTCGGTGTCTACCTGTGGTTAATCCTTTGTAACAAGAAGGGTAAGGTAATCCTCTTGAAGCATATTCTTACTATGGTGGTGCTATAAAAACGTGTCGGTGTCTACCTGTGGTTAATCCTTTGTAACAAGAAGGGTAACGTAATCCTCTTGAAGCATATTCTTACTATGGTGGTGCTATAAAAACGTGTCGGTGTCTACTTGTGGTTAATCCTTTGTAACAAGAAGGGTAAGGTAATCCTCTTGAAGCATATTCTTACTATCGTGGTGCTATAAAAACGTGTCGGTGTCTACTTGTGGTTAATCCTTTGTAACAAGAAGGGTAAGGTAATCCTCTTGAAGCATATTCTTACTATCGTGGTGCTATAAAAACGTGTCGGTGTCTACCTGTGGTTAATCCTTTGTAACAAGAAGGGTAAGGTAATCCTCTTGAAGCATATTCTTACTATGGTGGTGCTATGCAAAACGTGTCGGTGTCTACCTGTGGTTAATCCTTTGTAACAGGAAGGGTAAGGTAATCCTCTTGAAGCATATTCTTACTATGGTGGTGCTATAAAAACGTGTCGGTGTCTACCTGTGGTTAATCCTTTGTAACAAGAAGGGTAAGGTAATCCTCTTGAAGCATATTCTTACTATGGTGGTGCTATAAAAACGTGTCAGTGTCTACTTGTGGTTAATCCTTTGTAACAAGAAGGGTAAGGTAATCCTCTTGATGCATATTCTTACTATCGTGGTGCTATAAAAACGTGTCGGTGTCACCCTGTGGTTAATCCTTTGTAACAAGAACGGTATGGTAATCCTCTTGAAGCATATTCTTACTATGGTGGTGCTATAAAAACGTGTCAGTTTCTACCTGTGGTTAATCCTTTGTAACAAGAAGGGTAAGGTAATCCTCTTGAAGCATATTCTTACTATGGTGGTGCTATAAAAACGTGTCGGTGTCTACCTGTGGTTATTCCTTTGTAACAAGAAGGGTAAGGTAATCCTCTTGAAGCATATTCTTACTATGGTGGTGCTATAAAAACGTGTCGGTGTCTACCTGTGGTTAATCCTTTGTAACAAGAAGGGTAATTTAATCCTCTTGAAGCATATTCTTACTATGGTGGTGCTATAAAACGTGTCGGTGTCTACCTGTGGTTAATCCTTTGTAACAAGAAGGGTAAGGTAATCCTCTTGAAGCATATTCTTACTATGGTGGTGCTATAAAAACGTGTCGGTGTCTACTTGTGGTTAATCCTTTGTAACAAGAAGGGTAAGGTAATCCTCTTGAAGCATATTCTTACTATCGTGGTGCTATAAAAACGTGTCGGTGTCTACCTGTGGTTAATCCTTTGTAACAAGAACGGTAAGGTAAACCTCTTGAAGCATATTCTTACTATGGTGGTGCTATAAAAACGTGTCGGTGTCTACCTGTGGTTAATCCTTTGTAACAAGAAGGGCAAGGTAATCCTCTTGAAGCATATTCTTACTATGGTGGTGCTATAAAAACGTGCCTGTGTCTACCTGCGGTTAATCCTTTGTAACAAGAAGGGTAAGGTAATCCTCTTGGAGCATATTCTTACTATGGTGGTGCTATAAAAACGTATCGGTGTCTACTTGTGGTTAATCCTTTGTAACAAGAAGGGTAAGGTAATCCTCTTGAAGCATATTCTTACTATGGTGGTGCTATAAAAACGTGTCGGTGTCTACCTGTGGTTATTCCTTTGTAACAAGAAGGGTAAGGTAATCCTCTTGAAGCATATTCTTACTATGGTGGTTCTATAAAAACGTGTCGGTGTCTACCTGTGGTTAATCCTTTGTAACAAGAAGGGTAAGGTAATCCTCTTGAAGCATATTCTAACTATGGTGGTGCTATAAAAACGTGTCGGTGTCTACCTGTGGTTAATCCTTTGTAACAAGAAGGGTAAGGTAATCCTCTTGAAGCATATTCTTACTATGGTGGTGCTATAAAAACGTGTCGGTGTCTACTTGTGGTTAATCCTTTGTAACAAGAAATGTAAGGTAATCCTCTTGAAGCATATTCTTACTATGGTGGTGCTATAAAAACGTGTCAGTGTCTACTTGTGGTTAATCCGTTAGAAGAAGAACGCTAATCCTGTTATGGCCTATATTATTTACGCAAAGGACAAGACTAGACCGACGTCTCTCTAAGTTAAACACGTATTAGACGGTTATTTGCATATGTAATGCCCGACACTTATCTAAATTCATATCATCATATTAAAAATACCAGTACCTAACCCATTCTTAGCTTGAACCATTTGTAGTGATATTTTATTCTTCCGAGTAATGTATTCATCTGTAGTAAACTCGTCTCGCTAATGAAAAGTCCAACCATGCGTACTTGTCCCTTTCTAGTCCTTGCATTGAAGTTGCAAACAATAGATTTTCATATTACAATGAGGCAACTCATTTATTTTTAAAGGAAATGACTTCCTGTAAGACAATCCCAACAATGAGACTTATAAGAAATAGGTCGCGACAGCAATCAGTAAGGGTGGGCAGCGGGCGGATTTTCTTATTTGGTATTGTTGTATTAATGCAGTTCCTTTCTTACTGTAAAAAGGGAGTCATTGTTTTTAAATCCAGTGGCAGTGGATCTATCTACTGGCCAGAAGTATCCCTTCGACTCTTTTATTAGGACGGTCCTGACAAAATATCCACAGATAGAAAAAAGTAACATTATTTGGACACTACAAAAAGCAAATTTCGGTAGACAAACATATACTTGGAAAGTTGTATTTTTTATTTAACACTTCTTTCAATTACATAAGATGTACAAGTGTGTTTGGAAAAAGTAATAAATAACTAATCACATATACAATAGCCTTATAGAAAGTATTTTATTACTAAGCATATTACCAAAATTTTATAGTAATTATTTCATTAATAACCTTATAACTAACCGTATAGAATCTATATTAGCCCTAACAATATCAACATAAACCTTACATTAACTATTTAATGACTAATCATATTAACATTACCCTTAAGGTAAGTATTTTATTACTTACTATATAACCTTTAACCTTATAGTAAGTTTCTATTGTTAGCCATATTAACATAATTTTATAGTAATTATCTTATTACTTACTATATAAACCTTAACCGTATGGTAAATAAATTATTACTATCCATATCAAAATTAACCTTACATTAACTCTAGTCTGTTATTAACAAGCATATTAACATTAAACTTATAGTAACTATTTCATTACTAACCATAACATTAAGGTATGAATTATATTACTAACCAAATAAACATAAACCTTATGGTAAGTATTTTATTATTAACCACATTAACATTAATTTTAAAGTATATATGTTATTGTTAGGTGTATACACATTAACCTTATCGTAACTATTTTGTTAATAGCCATATTAACGTAAATTTTAAAAACCTATATAATTTCTAACCATATCATTAACCTTAAGGTATTTTTTTTTATTACTAAACAGGTTATCATTAATGTAATAGTGAAAATTTTACAAATAACCATATTAGCATTTCCTTATAGTAAGGAATTTATTACTAACCATGATAATAACTTTACGGTAAGTATTTGATTACTAACTGCATTAAACTAACCTTATAGTAATAATTACCACCCATATTAGCACTACCTTATAGTAATTACATTATTACTAAATGTATTAACATTTACGTTATGGTAAGTTGTTTATTACCACCCATATTAACATTACCCTAAATTTTGTATTGTATTACTAAAGCTATTAACATTTACTTTATAGTAGGTATCTTATTACTACTCATAATATTATTAACCTTATGGTAAGTTCTTTACTACTCTTATATTACCATTAACCTTATAAAACTTATTTTATTACTGAGTAATAACTATTCCTTCAAGTATAAACAAGGTCTAATTTCTAGCAATTGTATTTAAATTTGTTTCGACATAACAAAACGGTTACCAAATCAAGCACAACTCCTTAGAGATCCTTTAACTCGCGCGATGTTCAGGGATGTAATATAATGTGCTGCCTTCGTAACTGTCTTGAACACCTCACTTGACCATAATAGTCGCATGATTCTGAGTTGAATGAATGGACCTATCTTCAAGGATAATATTTAGTGACGTAAGCATATTTCTCTGAAATCATAAAATATGTGGGAGAAAAATATCTGAAAATACTTCTAGCTAATCCAGGTGCGCCTTGCGACAAGTAATTGCTTTTGAATTTTAATTCAACAAACTCATTAGGCGTCTCCTCTTTTTGTTTTTAGATTGCCTCAGATTATGATAGAATATCATAATGGTCTCAAAGTCTGTTTTATAAGACCGAGTAATACAGTATCAGATTACTTCATTGTTAAAGAAATTTTGATAACAAGAAGATGATGAGTGAGCCCACGCGCTCTTCCAATTTTAAGTATTCGGTATTTTACTTCAGTATCTTTTTTCTTCTTTGCAATTGGTACTATAGATAATTTCATACATTATTTGCCAGGTTTTAACCTACCATCATTTTTTGTGGTGTTTTGTTAGGTTGGCATCATTGTGTCTGCCTACATTGTGTCAAAGTTTTACGTATATTCAATAAGCTTAATGCTTATTTCTCTTTGATCAAGATGTTAAATTTTCTCTCTTTACCTTATATATTACTTTTACATATGTTTTGGGGCCGATTCTTACATAACAATTATCATCTTTTGATTAAATCAGTTAAAATTAAAGCCTTACTATTTGGAAGACTCTTATTAGAAACATTTCTAGGGCAATTGTCCTTTGCATAGTATCGCCTACGTGGTATCGGCTGACAGTTACTATCCCCTAGTATCCTTTATTAGTTTGTGATCACCTGCTCTTAATATTAGGGTTGTTTATCCTTTTTTTATCCTTGTTACGTCACACGTAAAATGTCTGGCTCAGCTGAATATTAAAGAAGTAATAAAATTTTATTGCATCGAATATGCTTGGAAGAAATAATTTTGGTTAAATACAGTTTGCGTCGTAAACTCGGCCATTACCGTGTTTTATTGGCAAATATGAGCGTAATTCCAGCGCTGTAGCTTAGCCTCCAGCATGCCACTAGTCGGCCTACTTGAGTGAACTTATGGTTACATGGATTCTTCAGGACATGGGCTCTGTGTTTTCAACTATTGAACCCTTGTTTCTGTTCTTACTGTGAAGGTTTTCTAAGGCCAAGAAAAATTTAGCTTAAAATATCCCCCCCCCCGGCACTTAAATCCCTCCCTTACATCTCTCCCATACATCCGTCTCCTACATAACTCCCTTCCATCCCTCTCTTATATCTCTCCCATACATCCTTCTCCTTCATAACTCTCTTCCATCCCTCCCTTAAATCTCTCCCATACATCCTTCTCCTTCATAACTCTCTTCCATCCCTCCCTTACTTCTCTCCCATACATCCTTCTCCTTCATAACTCTCTTCCATCCCTCCCTTACTTCTCTCCCATACATCCTTCTCCTTCATAACTCCCTTCCATCCCACCCTTTAATCTCCTCACTTTGAGCGTTCTCTTTAATTCTTATTTTCCATCCAAATCATTTTACAGTTTTAAAACACTTCTACTATAAAACTAGAAGTTTATTTTTTCAATTACTAATCACGCTAAAATGTTTGGAGTTTACTTTCTTTACAATCCAAACAGTTGTGTTCTATAAATGCAACATTGAAATGTATTTTCTCTCTCTCTATTCACTTTTTCTCTCGCTCTCTCTTTCTCACTCTCTCTTTTTCTTCCTCTGTCTCCCGCGCTCTCTCTCTCTCTCTTTCTACATATATATATATATATATATATATATATATATATATATATATATATATATATGTATATATATATATATATATATATATATATATAAATATATATATATATATATATATATATATATATATATATATATATATATATATATGTATAATATCACTGTCTTCGTTCCCTCTTTCTCTATCTATCTTTCTCCATTTCACTTTCTTTTTATAACTGTCTGTCCTATCTCTCTTTCTTTATCTAGCTTACTGTCCCCTCTCTCTCTCTTCAGAATAATTTATTAAAACTAATGAAAATAAGAAGTAGTTACATTTTGTATAAATAAAGGTGTTTGCAACCGGCCTTGAAGGATTTTCCGTCACGCGAGTCACTAATGACAGCCTGGTTTCTGTAGGTTAATGCCTGCCTAATTAAAGAACACCTGCCGCGCCTTGGGATTACACTAAATAGATCCCGGCGACAAATGTTATGGTCTGCAAAGTGTCCGCTTGCACGTTACATCGAACAAATCGCAATCCCTATCTCAAGTCCGAAATAAGACAAGATGAAATTGCCTTGAGGGAAATAAAAGCGGGTTAGTGGACGGATTTATTTGAAATCAACTTGTGTAGGGACGAGATAACGGGGAATCGATCTTGTTTGCGTCATTGTTTCGCTTAAGGATAAAAACGTTATTTTCTGTCAAATGAATTATTTATTTTATCACGTGGGGTAATTTGAATTATAATTTAGGTATTTTATACGTTCACAGTAATCAGTTTGTTACATTAGGAGGGGGATTAGTCGCAATTCATGTTGATAGTATCGTTTACTAAAATTGTCTAATAATATTAACGTACTAGCTAAGTTTCTATGTACCTTTAAACGAATGTACCTGCAAGCCAGTCTTGGCTCCTCCGTGCCAGATCACGTCAGATGACATCTTTTTGTCAAAATCTGACCATCAAGCTCGTATTGGCTTATTCATACAGGGTTATGCCAAAAGATATGTTTTTGCGTCATCCGTTCTTGAAAAACGTCTTGTTTCATCCGTGTCTTGGTTAGTAAATAGGATTTGCATAATCTATTCTTCAATCTCGTTTCGGTTCCTCTGTACCGGATCACGTCAGATAATTTATTTTGTCATAATCTAACATTAAACTCGTATCGGCTCTTCCTAATTATGTCACATTTATAGATATCTCCTTGTGTGATCGACACTTTAAGAATGTCCTAGCTGATACTTGTCTTGCTAATTCAATAGCTTTTTATCTAATTTAACCTTCAACGTCGTCTTGGCTCTCTTACTCGTGGTACGTTTATCTCTCGAAATCTACCAAATGGTAAACTACGAAAACGAACGCAATAATATACTCATACACGTATTAAAAGACTCTCATAATCCCCAATAAAGAATGATATTTGAACGCAAGCCTAAACTGTTTGTTCAGAACTGGGTTGCCCCCAATTACGCAGTTCGTTTATTCAGTCGAAAAAATATATTTTTTTCAGAACACAAACTTAGTTACACGGGTGATGATTTTAAAAGATAGTTAGTTATTCCTTGAATAGATAGTTATTCGGTGAATAGATAGTTATTCCGTGAATAGATAGCTATTCGGTGAATAGATAGTTATTCCATGAATAAATAGTTATTCCGTGAATAGATAATTATTCCATGAATAGGTAGTTATTCGGTGAATAGATAGTTATTCCGTGAATAGATAGTAATTCAGTGAATAGATAGTTATTCCGTGAATAGATAGTTATTCGGTGAATAGATAGTTATTCCGTGAATAGATAGTAATTCCGTGAATAGATAGTTATTCGGTGAATAGATAGTTATTCCATGAATAAATAGTTATTCCGTGAATAGATAATTATTCCATGAATAGGTAGTTATTCGGTGAATAGATAGTTATTCCGTGAATAGATAGTAATTCAGTGAATAGATAGTTATTCCGTGAATAGATAGTTATTCAGTGAATAGATAGTTATTCCGTGAATAGATAGTTATTCGGTGAGTATATAGTTATTCCGTGAATAGATAGTTATACGGTGAATAGATAGTTATTCGGTGAGTATATAGTTATTCCGTGAATAGATAGTTATACGGTGAATAGATAGTTATTCCGTAAATAGATAGTTACTCCGTGAATAGATAGTTATTAGGTGAATAGATAGTTATTCGGTGAATAGATAGTTAATCGGTGAACAGATAGTTATTCGGTGATTAGATAGTTATTTGGTGAATATATAGTTATTCCGTGAATTGATAGTTATTCGGTGAATAGATAGTTATTCGGTGAATAGATAGTTAATCGGTGAACAGATAGTTATTCGGTGTTTAGATAGTTATTTGGTGAATATATAGTTATTCCGTGATTAGATAGTTATTCGGTGAATAGATAGTTAATGGGTGAATAGAAGGTTATTCCGTGAATAGATAGTTATTCCGTGAATTGATAGTTATTCGGTGAATTGATAGTTATTCGGTGAATAGATAGTTATTCGGTGAATAGATAGTTAATCGGTGAACAGATAGTTATTCGGTGTTTAGATAGTTATTTGGTGAATATATAGTTATTCCGTGATTAGATAGTTAATGGGTGAATAGAAGGTTATTCCGTGAATAGATAGTTGTTAGTGAATTCCTATTCACCTGGTAAGTAAATTTGTCTTAGACACAAGCAAAATAATAATTTTATTATTTTTAGAATCCTTAAAAAAGAAAGTGGAACAGAAAAATAAATGAAACGGTAATCTGATTATGATAGTAATGACAACGGAAACTCGTAATGAATGAACTTTGGCAAGATTTAGCTGAGTTCGTTACTTTGAGAGAATCATTACCATTTAGCTTGGGTTTGCACATAAACAATAATTAGTGTGTTCAGGCTGGCGCTTAACGGCGGCCATACGGAATTGCGTTAACTGTGATATACGGCCCTCGGTTGTGCGCACTCAACTCCACGCAAGTCCTTCCTTCATACAAATCCATGTCAAATCGGATTTTATTCACTAACGATGTTTAACTGTCACCTTCCTTCAGGCACCGGCTAAATATTTACTATAACGCCTATGAGTAGGTACATCGCTTGGTTCTTGGCTATAATGTGTTCCCTGACTTTAATGGACAACCGTTCCTCTTTGTAAATAAATGCAGCGGAAACAAAGGCTAGATCAGGACCACAAGCGGATGACGATAAACACCGTTACGTGTCACACTTTTTCAGTTCGTTTTAAAATAGAGTGACAAACATAACTATAAAAGCCGACTAGCCAGAGATAGCAAATACAAGAAGAAGGTAATTTCTATCGGTTATAACTTGTAAATGAATCGATATATTTCCGGGTTTGTATTTATGTTTATTTCATAACCTCTTCCTTGACACCATCAATTTAAATATAAGATAATTTTTACTAGCCTATTTTACATGCTTCTAATTCAAAAAAATTTCATTAACCACTATCGAGTAAGCGAAAACTTCAGCAAACACAAGCTTACTTTACAGGGAAGTAAACGTTTACACTAATTTGTTAATAATACATGTATGATTATACATATTTTTACTGTAAATGGTTGTAGAGAGAAATATTATTATTCCTACAAAAAAGGATATTTATTGCACAAAAATGGTTAAAAATGAATATCAATCACAACTTAAAAATCTATTGAAATAAAATTAAAAATATACTTATTGAAGAGCAAATATAAATAAAATCAAAACATACCTTTTGTTTAAGCATATTAGATGATATCTTAAAAATAAAATAAATAAAGAATATTGGCTATTGTATAATCAAATAGAAAGGACAAGCATTGGTTGATCCTTTGAACATTGTACAATTATATAAAAAATCAAAATGTAGTCGTAAAACTCTGTGATACTTATAATTTTAGGAATATGATTCTCCAAATCTACGAAAAGCTTCACCCATTTAGCTTAGTAAAAGTGTATTAAGAAAAATTAAAAAAATATATTCTTGCTTATGAAAGTGTTATTCAACCATACTCACACCCACACTCGTTATCCATTGTTTTTCCGTTGCACTGACTTTATGAAGTTATTATATTTCTATTGTAAGTAATTTTATCCACCATTAAGTGCAATGATTTTACCTAGTGTGATGAGGCGCCTTTCGGTCACTTGACCATTGTCGAATCACTGATTACTTTTTCTCATGAAAAAAAGTAATCAGTGATTCGACAATGGTCAAGTAACCGAAAGGCGCCTCATCACACTAGGTAAAATCATTGCACTTAATGGTGGATAAAATTACTTACAATAGTAATATATTAACTTCATATATATAACACAACCCTATATATTTGCCTTGCCCTATGCGTAATGTTAAATAAATGTTGATTTTATATCTAATTTACAATAATTCAACACTATATTATTGTAATGAATAAAAAATATTTTTATGTTTAATTTTCAACAGGATTTAACATAAATATATCTTCTAGAAAAAGTTATGTTTATGATTGTTGTTTGTTCGCTAAAATTCATAAAGTATGAGAAAGATAAATGTCAAGCTGTTGATTCGTACAATATAATTGTCTTTTTCTTGTTATAAAAATGACAGCTATCTCTACTAAAGCTATCATATTACTATAACCCTTCTACTATAACCCTTTTACTACAATTCGCCCGTACTATAATCCCCCTGTCATAATCCTCCTACTATAACTCTCCTCCTCAATTCCCCTCTACTATATCCTTCTTACTAAAATTTACCTATTATTACCAACCACAGTGCTACTTCCCTACTACCACTCCCCTACTATAACCCTCCTACTAGAACTCCCCAGCTACAATCTTTAATATTTGCTACAACTCCTCAATCCTTCTTATATTTACTATAATCGTTCTACAATAACTCCTTAATATAACTCCCCTCCCATATCCCTCCTTCTATAACTTTCTTACTACAGTTCTCTTTACTGAAACCCCTACTATAATCCCTTACTATAATATGGTTTCAACCATAGCTCCCCTACTATAACCCTCCTACTAGAACTCCCCAACTACAATCCTTAATATTTACTATAACTCCACAATCCTTCTTATAATTACTATAATCGTTCTACAACTCCTTCATATAACTTCCCTCATATATCCCTCCTTATATAATTTACTTCCTACAGTTCTTTTTACTGAAACCCCTACTACAATCCCCTACTATAGTTTTTCCAACCATAACTCCCCTACTACAATTTTTTTCTCGATGTAACTCCTTCCCTATTATGCACTTTATATAACTATATAATCTTCCACTATTACTTCCGTACTGTAGTCATTTCCGCTATTATACTTTGACTATAACGCCTCCCACATTAAACGCAACTTGATCCATTCTTCTGCACATGCGTGCACTATTTTCCCTTTGTAATCTCCAAGTTGCATACAAAGACACTTTCATAGTAATGTTTAGTTTCTTTCTCGGAATACATTTTTGTTCGATATTTGTGTCTTACAATTATATATATATATATATATATATATATATATATATATATATATATATATATATATATATATACAAGGCTGTCACTTGTGTCTCAATGTAAACTATATTAACCCCAACCACGAAGTGCAATATTCGTAACAAAACCTGAATGCATTATGTTTGTGCGAGTATTTCTACCCATACACAATGTTTACCTTGTCCACTTTAATCTGTGCTAAAACTGCGTCCACATACTGGCAGTATTCAAATAAATTACTCCAGCTGGCATGGTGACACCGAACCTGTGGCTTACGTTTGCCTAACAAATGGCTCGCCCGTTCGACCTGTAACATTAGTTTCGCATTACCCAATGAAATATAAACGTTCGAGCTGACACTATTTCTCTTTCATTTTTATTCAATATAAGAGGAAGCTAAATAAATAATACAGATGAGATTATGAAAGTTTAGCTTTGAGATAACTTCTATCTGACATCTTGAGAAATACAATGGTAAAAACCATTATAGACAATAATTTGAATAGGACATTTAAATAAAAGATCATTTAATTTAGAGTTTAATCTTCTCTTGAATACTTTATTTATACAAATTTATTCAGAATAAATTTGTATTGAAATCTATATAAGATAAATACTTGCTTATTATCTATTTAATGTAGCTATTATACAACAAAAATAAACAGGTTGTTTTAGCCTTAATAATTTTGATGTTACCCTCGATTTCTCAAACTTACTCAAAACAAGGGGGGCTACAACCTACTTTATTCAATTTCTCAGCTGAGTGCCACCGTAAGAAACTACTATTTTTTAAATTGAAAAGTTCCGTAAAAATTCTTTTTCATTTTATTTCATACAATAAACAGCAATCCGGGGCTAAAATAGCTTATCAGGACCTACGTTTACGTGAGGGTTTTCTCTATATTTACTCGTAGAATTATCTCTCAAAGTATTGACATTTTTGTGTGAATCGCACTTTTTATAACAATATAAATATTTTACTATAAATAATAGTCTGAATTTTAAATCTGAAACTAACCTCAAAATTAATAATTAGTATATAATATTTTTTCATATATTTTAGATGTCTGAAAAGATTTATCAGGTACCTCATTTATGACGGGTTCTTTGTTACTAATTAAAGAAATTTCGACCCAGAGTTTTGTTCAAAACCTTCCTAACCTTAAAACATATTTATGTTGGTAAAATATGGGACAAAGCAGCTTATACAATCATCTCACGTAATTAACAAATTTGCGTTTTCACTCACAAGCATTGGCGCTGAATTTTGTGTTGTCGAAATATAAAGGTTCAATCGTGTCGATATTGTAAAAGGAAAAGGTATTGAATATAAATAATATTGAAACTCTTGTAAGTGGAAAGGTTGCCATGGAAACAGCGTAACGTCTGTTATGAGGATCTCTTGCATTACGGTGAGAGAACGTATGTTCTGCGAGCAGTTGCGTGACCTTGGATTACTACCTTGATATTTTTATATATTTTATTACAGATTTTATTAAAGCCATTGCAAATAAAAGTTGCCATCGGAACACATGGAAGTGAAATATTATCACGTGACACGGGATAATTTGAAAAATTGAGGGATTAATTTGGCGAAAAAATTAATGAACGAAATATTCTTCACTAGGAATACATATCCGAAACTAGTTTTATTGTATTGGGAAGACAAGATGGCTGCAATAAATATAATGAAGAATTACGTAGGTGTAAAATTTTTCAGAAAAATATAATGTAAGGTGGCGAAAGCCAGAGAACGTGTCACATCGCAAGATGAATAATGCGTTGTCATTTCGGCCTGCAACAAGTATTAATTGTTGTTGGAGCCTTGAGTCGAGGTCATCAGGAAATATGTTTTCATACATCGCATTTTTAAAATTATATTGATAAAATTAAGTTATTTGTAATATAATAGATTGAATGTTTAAGATACTATTCCATGATGTTGACAATGAAAGGGTTTGTTTTATTTTAGTTTCCGGTTACCAATTTGTTCTAATTACGAATTCATACCAAGTAAAAATAGTAAACGTACACCAAAGCGTAAAACACGGTGTACACAGGGTACAGTATTTAATTGTAAAACTTCTTTTCTCAAACATTCCATTCTTAGATCACATGTTACGGGAGTAGCACTTCGTACGACCGTTCATAAACGGTCTTACCACCTACTTTTCGTTATATTGGAAAGTTCAGAACCTGGCTAGCCATAAGACCGGCTTGAAGAGCATAAAACTAGGCCTAATAAAGTTTCTATTTAATTAAAACTTTTAATAGTATATATTTTGCATCCAAAACCACCAGTGAAATATCCTACAGACAATCCACTGTGGAAGCGATTTTTGCACTCCTTTAACCTATGATATTAAGACTAACAATACATTTTTTTGCAGAAAAAATATTATCAGCATTTAAATTAAACTAGTAATAAAGGTTGGAGTTAGTTCCGATAGTCACGATAGAGTGCAGCACTTCGCGGGATAACTAGTTCAGTCAAAATTAGAGATAATAGATTCAAGAAAAAAATTTTCTTCAAAAAAAGAGATCAAAATGAACTAGACGATCTGGACGAGCCATGCACGTAGCCGTCCAGTATTTATTTTATATAACAAAGCTCGGGACATGCTATGAATAAAGTAGAAAGATATATATCCAAGTTAAAGTATTATGTAACAAAAAAAAAATATTAACAAAATGATCAGATAAACTCAGTAACCTGAGTCAAAGATAAGGACAGAGTAAAATCCAAGATACCAGCCGAGACAGGGACAATTAAACTCAGGAGCTGGACTATAATTACTAACCAGACATCTTATGTGATCTACATGTTTCAGCACCCTATAGCGTGTATTAATTAAGTGTATTTGTAAGTAATAGAAATAAAGTAATCCGTAGTGTGCTTTTACTAAGAGTTATTTTTCTAATATTTTACAGGTAAAATTGGATACAAGACTCCAGTGCAGAGACAACCCACTGTTGAGACAATCCGGCTAGTGTATTTTATTAAATAATTACTTGAAATAGTATATATATATATATATATATATATATATATATATATATATATATATATATATATTCTTTGCAATACTATTTTCTTGTTATTCACTTAACACTTTCACTATATGTACATATTATATGTATATATATATATATATATATATATATATATATATATATATATATATATACATATATATATATATATATATATATATATATATATATATATATATATACTTAAACAAGAATCTTACTTGGTATTTATGCGAGTTAACTTTCAAAGATTGTTAGTGTTGCTCGACAATGGTGATACTACCAATCTTTGTAAGTTAACTCGCCTAAATACTAAGTAAGATTCTTGTTTAAGTATATATATATATATATATATATATATATATATATATATATATATATATATATATATATATGGGGAGAGAGAGAGAGAGAGAGAGAGAGAGAGAGGAATTTATATTACCAAATCAATTCTACCTTAATATATTTTAAAATTAAATCAGAGAGACATATTAGAAATATTAAATTCATGCTATGCATTTGTATTGTAAAAACAGGAAATTTAATTTGATCTTTGCTGTAGTTTGTGTAAAGGTTATTTTACCTGAGCTCCCGTAATATTCGTGATAAGTCCAACTCCGGAGAACCAAGCAGGATTCCTAAGATAGAATGTTAGTGTTTAAGTATAAGTAGACTATTGTAATTTGTAAGGTAATTAATAGTTTTGTAAGAGTGGCAAAAGGCACCACTGCAAAAGGCCCTTGAAGGAAGAGGTGTAACCCCATCCTCCCGAAGAGGTCTACCGCACTAATAATAAATAATAATTTATTCCAATTCCAAGAAATTTGATAAATATAACATTGTGAAAGATACTGTCTCTGTACCTAAATATTACTTGAATAATGGAATTGTAATTTTTTCAATCTTGTCCAATAATGAAAAAGAGACCTTGTGACGTTGTGAAAATAGAGTAAAAATATGAATCAAATAGTTACAGGAAACTATCTCAACATTGTTTTACCTGAGACATTCTATACGTTCTACCAAGATCAACAGCGAAGGGCTAAGCTCATAACTTTAGGTAATTATTGTAGATGAATTATTTGCAAATTAGTTAAAGTTCTTAAATCCTCGTAGCTAAGAGAGGGATATTACTCAAGATTCCTTTTGAAGGGGAAATTTTAAATTAACATTAGGAGAAAGTTTTATGAATTAACACTCCTACCGGGGGTGGTTTAATTGTAGAAATCCTTAAAATTTTGTTCATCGCAGAAAATACCTATTTTAGTTAGAACTTCTTCTCCATTTATAGCGTGCAAAGAAATAATAACACCATTTTACATTTTATGCACCACGTTTTAATTGGGCAAATGTTTCGATTCTAATTTGTAATTATTACTAAGTAAAACTACGTTATTTGTAAAACATAAACACGCTGACGGACATTGATTTATGTGCCTAGGCAAGTAATAAAATTGAGAGATTCGCCAAAGAGGCGCCAGCTGCTTGAATTCGAGAGGCATTGCCCATTGAATGCTAAATAAATATTGTTAGTATACCAAAGCAGTGAAATCTGTTTAGAACGAAAAAATAAATGTTTTACTTCGCTGTATAATTTTATCATTAATGTGACATTGAATAAGAACTTATCACACTTGCGATGTGCATCTGTGAATAGCTTAATGAGATGTTCATGGAAGACGGCATTAAAATGCCATCAATTACTGAGCCACTTGCTCGCCAACTTCAGCTCAGTGACACATTTATAACAATTAAGGCATTTATTATAAGACCGCATCAAGTGTTCAACCTATTTTACGCCATTCGCATTGCATTTGCCCTGATGTTGGTTATAGATAGCAGTAAGAGCGATTAGCAAATTCTTCATGAATGGTGTAAATTTCTTCATAATTATGTATTACTTTATAATTGGACACTATTTCTTATGGATCCATAGGTTATAGGTGCAACAGACGAGTTTGATAAATACAGGATAAGTTATGATACGAATGTTACCGATAGGAAAGGACTATGACAGAGAGTTACCGATAGGTTCGTACAGGGTGTTACAGATAGCTAAGTTCAAAGTGTTACCAATAGGTATTAACGGAGTATTACCGGTAGCTATGTAGGCCTACTACTAGAGTGTGTGAAATAGGTACATAAAGAGTGTTACGGACAGGTGCGTAACAGGATTTTACCGATAGGTACAAACAGTGGGTTACCGTTAGGTACGTACAGAGTGTTACATACAGGTGTGTACAGAGTGTTACCGACAGGTACGTACAGGATTTTATCGATAGGTAAAACAGAGTGTTACCGGTAGGTAAGTACAGAGTGTTACAGACAGGTGCGTAAAGGATTTTACCGATAGATACAACCAGAGTGTTACCGGTAGGTACGTACAGAGTGTTACAGACAGGTGCGTACAGGATTTTACAGATAGATACAAATAGAGTGTTACCGGTAGGTACATACAGTGTTACAGACCGGTACGTACAGGATTTTACCGATATATACAAACAGAGTGTTACTGGTAGGTACGTACAGGATTTTACCGATAGGTACAAGCAGAGTGTTACCGGTAGGTACATACAGAGTGTTACAGACAGATACGTACAGGATTTTACCGATATATACAAACAGAGTGTTACTGGTAGGTACGTACAGGATTTTACCGATAGGTACAACCAGAGTGTTGCCGGTAGGTACGTACAGAGGGTTACAGACAGGTACGTAAAGGATTTTACCGATAGGTACGTACAGAGTGTTACAGACCGGTACGTACAGGATTTTACTGATAGGTACAAACAGAGTGTTACCGATAGGTACGAACAGAGTGTTACAGGTAGGTATGTACAGGATTTTACCGATAGGTACAACCAGAGTGTTACCGGTAGGTACGTACAGAGTGTCACAGACAGGTACGTAAAGGATTTTACCGATAGGTACGTACAGAGTGTTACAGACCGGTACGTACAGGATTTTACCGCTAGGTACAATAAGAGTGTTTCCAGTAGTAGGTACGTACAGGATTTTACCGATATATACAGAGTGTTACCGGTAGGTACGTACAGGGTTTTGCCGATAGGTACAAGCAGAGTGTTACCGGTAGGTACGTACAGAGTGTTACAGAAAGGTGTGTACAGAGTGTTACAGACAGGTACGTACAGGATTTTACCCATAGGTATAACCAGAGTGTTACCGGTAGGTACGTACAGAGTGTTACAGAAAAGTGTGTACAGAGTGTTACAGACAGGTACGTACAGGATTTTACCCATATTTATAACCAGAGTGTTACCGGTAGGTACGCAAAGAGTGTTACAGACAGGTACGTACAGGATTTTACCCATAGGTATAACCAGAGTGTTACCGGTAGGTACGCAAAGAGTGTTACAGACAGGTACGTACAGGATTTTACCCATAGGTATAACCAGAGTGTTACCGGTAGGTACGCAAAGAGTGTTACAGACAGGTACGTACAGGATTTCACCCATAGGTATAACCAGAGTGTTACCGGTAGGTACGTACAGAGTGTTACAGAAAAGTGTGTACAGAGTGTTACAGACAGGTACGTACAGGATTTTACCCATATTTATAACCAGAGTGTTACCGGTAGGTACGCAAAGAGTGTTACAGACAGGTACGTACAGGATTTCACCCATAGGTATAACCAGAGTGTTACCGGTAGGTACGTACCGAGTGTTACAGAAAAGTGTGTACAGAGTGTTACAGACAGGTACGTACAGGATTTTACCCATATTTATAACCAGAGTGTTACCGGTAGGTACGCAAAGAGTGTTATAGACAGGTACGTACAGGATTTTACCGATAGGTACTAACAGAGTGTTACCTGTAAATACGTATAGGATATTACCGATAGGTACAAACAGAGTGTTACCGGTAGGTACGTACAGGATTTTACCGATAGGTACAAACAGAGTTTCGCCGATATTCATGTACTGCGTTACCGATAGTATTTTCAGGCGTAACAAATGGGTTGAATAAATGTTTGTAAGTAAAATATAAAATTAACTTCAATACAAGGTTTGAAATACTTTTCATTTAATATAAGCTTTGTTACAACAATATTTTGCTAAAAGTGGGGTTAGAGAGTATATTAATGTGAAATCGATAATATATGGCGGGAGAGGAATTACAACAATTTAAAATGCGGGGGTTAGCGCCGGGTAGATTAGTTATAGGATAAAGAAACATAAATATTTTCATGGTCGATGGGTTCGTGTTTTTAGAAAAAAACTTTCCGTTTATTGTGGAATGTATGGATAGAGCTTTTTTTAAACTCATTGTACTGTATTCATGAGTTTTTATGTAGATTTAAATCGCCTGCATCGTTATGGAAAATGTAAGCGCTAAATAAAAAAACACGAAAAAGTTTTTGTAGAAGAATAATCAGAATAGATAGTTAGAAGCCATAATAACAACATTGCTTTTTTATACAGCCTAATGACAGATCACAGAAAATTTTGCTTTTTTAAACAATCAACGTTTCGAATTTCTTTCAAAAATTTTCTTGTCAAAAGCTTGGTTTTAATTAAATAATAATACAACATAACCTACTATTTATAAAATATATATATTATATAAAATATAAAAAAAATTAACAAATACAAAACTCTTAATACATATCCATTTACAATTCAAAATTTTTCAAAATTGTGATAGAAAAACTTTTGACTTGTAAATGGATATTTATTAAGTGTTTTGTAATTCGTTGGTTTTTATTATGTTTATTAAAATGTTATGTATTTTATAAATCGTAAGTTAGGTTGTATAATTGTTTAATTAAAACTGAGCTCTTGATAAGGAATTTCGGAAAGAAATTCGAAACCTAGAGTGTTTAAAAAAGCAAAATTGTCTGTCACATGTCATTAGAATATATACAAACTGAATAGTTGTTAGTGAACATTAAATAAAAATATTAGTTACCAACATTGCTGAAAGGAATTGAAGCAAGCCAGCATAGTAACAGAGCCTTGAACACACTCTTTGCAAGAAGGCAATGATAATTAAATAACAATAACCCTTGCTACAAATATTTAAACACCTTTGAT
>JBAIZL010000001.1:78628770-78721270 GCA_036971475.1 Prosapia bicincta | reverse complement strand
CTGTTTCAATGGATAGGTCCACCGAAAGTCTATAACAGAACATAAAATTCTCTTCTTGAGATAGATAGATAGAGAGAGGGGGGGGAGGAAGTTTACTATTGTCTGCAGTTAGCAGTTGCTAGGAAATATCCGCTAAAACAATAGTGCTGCTTTGGCCTTTCATACTGATCCAAGTAGGAGATTTGCATCAACTAAGACGTTACAGTAATCACAAGATAAGGTTCGATGAGATGGAACTAATGTTCAAACTGGGAGCTTTGCATCTTGCTATCGTTACTGGTTGGCTGTTACCAGACGACAAATTGCCTACTCAGAGCCGTGTTGTCTGAATCTAAACATGTTCGGCCACATTTATCATTATGTTTGTTGCATGAATATATTGATCTCGAGATATTTATTACTTCCAGCGAATTCGTTTGGAATGCCAACGTATATAAATACCATTAATATTCGAAGCTTTAAATATGCATTAAATGTAAAGAAGTGTAATTCATCATTATGTAATACAATACGGTAGTTTTATTCATATAAATATTCTGACTTATTTTTAAAGAAACATGTTTATATAAATGTTTTATAATGTTTGTTAACAATTACTGTAATATGTGAGTCGTTTTTTGATTAGGATGTTATTATAAAAAAACGTCCCCCACAGTCTGAAGGACGCTTAGTCAAATATTGCACGAGATTCTACTTTATTAAATGTTGACAGTTTCCCGACTTGACAGAGAACAATATTTGATTATGGACTTGGAAAATCTGTAACTGAACCATTATTATGTCGACGTAAAATTTAATCAAAGATAGAGCAATTAACTGCAACAAAGTAATCAAGAACCTACTGTGTCGGAGAGATATATTGGCGGACACATAACTTCGCGTTAAATATGGTAAGAAAGACATCCGTTTGCATTGCGTAAGCGGAAAATGCGATATAACTGGGAAGCTGACCTCGTCATGTTTTGTGATAACTTTTCAACTTTGAGATCCTCCCAAAAAAGATGTGTGGATATATATATATATATATATATATATATATATATATATATATAGGCCTATATATAATATCAAATGTGTTTTTCTGTTAGAATATTTTTAAGATTAAATAATATACACTAATACAGGAATATTTAATTTATTGAATAATAAACTTAAAGCTTTTCGTTGGTTTACATTACCAACATCCTCAGGAGTTACAATACTAAGAATGATAAAAGAACTGTCTAACAAACATGAAGCTACTAGAAGCTATAGAACCTCCTAGTAGCTTCATGTTTGTTAGACAGTTCTTTTATCATTCTTAGTATTGTAACTCCTGAGGATGTTGGTAATGTAAACCAACGAAAAGCTTTGAGTTTATTATTCAATAAATTAAATATTCCTGTATTAGTGTATATTATTTAATCTTAATATATATATATAAATATATATATATATATATATATATATATATATATATATATATATATATATATATGGCAACCGAAATATACATCAAGACTTAAGTCTTAGTCATTGAACTCCTTATATTGTGCCTCTGAGGATCTTTGCCTGGTAAAAGAAATGTACATTGAATCTAGGATCTTGGTAGTTATGCCTCTGAGTAAGTTTACATTGTAGCCGAAATGTACATTAAAACTTGGATCTTGCTAATTATGCCTCTGAGTAAGTTTACATTGTAGCCGAAGTGTACATTGAATCTTGGTAGTTATGCCTCTGAATACGTTTACATTGTAGCCGAAGTGTACATTGAATTTTGGATCTTGGTAGTTATGCCTCTGAGTGAGTTTAGTTGTAGCCGAAATGTACATTGAAATTTGGATCTTACTAGTTATGCCTCTGAGTAAGTTTACATTGTAGCCGAAATGTACATTGAATCTTGGATCTTGGTAGTTATGACTCTGAGTAAGTTTACATTGTAGAAGAAATGTACATTGAAACTTGGATCTTGATAGTTATGCCTCGGATTAAATTTACATTGTAGCCATAATGTACATTGAATCTAGGATCTTGGTAGTTATGCTTCTGAGTAAGTTTACATTGTAGCCGAAATGTACATTGAAACTTGGATCTTGGTAGTTATGCCTCTGAGTAAGTTTACATTGTAGCCATAATGTACATTGAATCTAGGATCTTGGTAGTTATGCCTCTGACTAAGTTTACGTTGTAGCCGAAATGTAAATTGAATCTTTGATCTTGGTAGTTATGCCGCTGAATAAGTTTACATTGTAGCCGAAATGTACATTGAAACTTTGATCTTGGTAGTTATGTTTCTGAGTAAGTTTACATTGAAGCCGAAATGTACATTGAATCTTTGATCTTGGTAGTTATGCCTCTGAGTAGGTTTACATTGTAGCAGAAATGAACATTGAATCTTTGATCTTGATAGTTATGATACTGAGTAAATTTACATTGTAGCCGAAATGTATATTGAAACTTGGATCTTGGTAGTCATGTTTCTGAGTAGGTTTACATTGAAGCCGAAATGTACATTGAAACTTGGATCTTGGTAGTCATGTTTCTGAGTAAGTTTACATTGAAGCCGAAATGTACATTGAATCTTTGATCTTGGTAGTTATGCCTCTGAGTAGGTTTACATTGTAGCAGAAATGAACATTGAATCTTTGATCTTGATAGTTATGATACTGAGTAAATTTACATTGTAGCCGAAATGTATATTGAAACTTGGATCTTGGTAGTTATGTTTCTGAGTAAGTTTACATTGAAGCCGAAATGTACATTGAATCTTTGATCTTGGTAGTTATGCCTCTGAGTAGGTTTACATTGTAGCAGAAATGAACATTGAATCTTTGATCTTGATAGTTATGATACTGAGTAAATTTACATTGTAGCCGAAATGTACATTGAAACTTGGATCTTGGTAGTCATGTTTCTGAGTAAGTTTACATTGAAGCCGAAATGTACATTGAAACTTGGATCTTGGTAGTCATGTTTCTGAGTAAGTTTACATTGAAGCCGAAATGTACATTGAATCTTTGATCTTGGTAGTTATGCCTCTGAGTAGGTTTACATTGTAGCAGAAATGAACATTGAATCTTTGATCTTGATAGTTATGATACTGAGTAAATTTACATTGTAGCCGAAATGTATATTGAAACTTGGATCTTGGTAGTCATGTTTCTGAGAGTAAGTTTACATTGTAGCCGAAATGTACATTGAAACTTGGATCTTGGTAGTTATGCCTCTGACTAAGTTTACATTGTAGCCATAATGTACATTGAATCTAGGATCTTGGTAGTTATGCCTCTGACTAAGTTTACATTGTAGCCGAAATGTAAATTGAATCTTTGATCTTGGTAGTTATGCCGCTGAATAAGTTTACATTGTAGCCGAAATGTACATTGAAACTTTGATCTTGGTAGTTATGTTTCTGAGTAAGTTTACATTGAAGCCGAAATGTACATTGAAACTTGGATCTTGGTAGTTATGCCTCTGAGTAAGTTTACATTGTAGCCATAATGTACATTGAATCTAGGATCTTGGTAGTTATGCCTCTGACTAAGTTTACGTTGTAGCCGAAATGTAAATTGAATCTTTGATCTTGGTAGTTATGCCGCTGAATAAGTTTACATTGTAGCCGAAATGTACATTGAAACTTTGATCTTGGTAGTTATGTTTCTGAGTAAGTTTACATTGAAGCCGAAATGTACATTGAATCTTTGATCTTGGTAGTTATGCCTCGGAGTAGGTTTACATTGTAGCAGAAATGAACATTGAATCTTTGATCTTGATAGTTATGATACTGAGTAAATTTACATTGTAGCCGAAATGTATATTGAAACGTGGATCTTGGTAGTCATGTTTCTGAGTAGGTTTACATTGAAGCCGAAATGTACATTGAATCTTTGATCTTGGTAGTTATGCCTCTGAGTAGGTTTACATTGTAGCAGAAATGAACATTGAATCTTTGATCTTGATAGTTATGATACTGAGTAAATTTACATTGTAGCCGAAATGTACATTGAAACTTGGATCTTGGTAGTCATGTTTCTGAGTAAGTTTACATTGAAGCCGAAATGTACATTGAAACTTTGATCTTGGTAGTTATGTTTCTGAGTAAGTTTACATTAAAGCCGAAATGTACATTGAAACTTGGATCTTGGTAGTTATGCCTCTGAGTAAGTTTACATTGTAGCCATAATGTACATTGAATCTAGGATCTTGGTAGTTATGCCTCTGACTAAGTTTACGTTGTAGCCGAAATGTAAATTGAATCTTTGATCTTGGTAGTTATGCCGCTGAATAAGTTTACATTGTAGCCGAAATGTACATTGAAACTTTGATCTTGGTAGTTATGTTTCTGAGTAAGTTTACATTGAAGCCGAAATGTACATTGAATCTTTGATCTTGGTAGTTATGCCTCTGAGTAGGTTTACATTGTAGCAGAAATGAACATTGAATCTTTGATCTTGATAGTTATGATACTGAGTAAATTTACATTGTAGCCGAAATGTATATTGAAACGTGGATCTTGGTAGTCATGTTTCTGAGTAGGTTTACATTGAAGCCGAAATGTACATTGAATCTTTGATCTTGGTAGTTATGCCTCTGAGTAGGTTTACATTGTAGCAGAAATGAACATTGAATCTTTGATCTTGATAGTTATGATACTGAGTAAATTTACATTGTAGCCGAAATGTACATTGAAACTTGGATCTTGGTAGTCATGTTTCTGAGTAAGTTTACATTGAAGCCGAAATGTACATTGAAAATTGGATCTTGGTAGTCATGTTTCTGAGTAAGTTTACATTGAAGCCGAAATGTACATTGAATCTTTGATCTTGGTAGTTATGCCTCTGAGTAGGTTTACATTGTAGCAGAAATGTACATTGAATCTTTGATCTTGATAGTTATGATACTGAGTAAATTTACATTGTAGCCGAAATGTATATTGAATCTTGGATCTTGGTAGTCATGTTTCTGAGAGTAAGTTTACATTGTAGCCGAAATGTACATTGAAACTTGGATCTTGGTAGTCATGTTTCTGAGTAAGTTTACATTGAAGCCGAAATGTACATTGAATCTTTGATCTTGGTAGTTATGCCTCTGAGTAGGTTTACATTGTAGCAGAAATGAACATTGAATCTTTGATCTTGATAGTTATGATACTGAGTAAATTTACATTGTAGCCGAAATGTACATTGAAACTTGGATCTTGGTAGGTATGCCTCTGAGTAAGTTTACATTGCAGCCGAAATGTAACTCGAACCTTAAATCTTGGTAGTTATGCCTCTGAGTAAGTTTAGCTGTAGCCGAAATGTACATTGAAACTTGGATCTTGATAGTTATGCCTCGGATTAAATTTACATTGTAGCCATAATGTACATTGAATCTAGGATCTTGGTAGGTATGACTTTGAGTAAATTCACATTGTAGCCATAATGTACATTGAATCTAGGATCTTGGTAGGTATGACTTTGAGTAAATTTACATTGTAGCCATAATGTACATTGAATCTAGGATCTTGGTAGGTATGACTTTGAGTAAATTCACATTGTAGCCATAATGTACATTGAATCTAGGATCTTGGTAGGTATGACTTTGAGTAAATTCACATTGTAGCCATAATGTACATTGAATCTAGGATCTTGGTAGGTATGACTTTGAGTAAATTTACATTGTAGCCATAATGTACATTAAATCTAGGATCTTGGTATGTATGACTTTGAGTAAATTCACATTGTAGCCATAATGTACATTGAATCTAGGATCTTGGTAGGTATGACTTTGAGTAAATTTACATTTTAGCCATAATGTACATTGAATCTAGGATCTTGGTAGGTATGACTTTGAGTAAATTCACATTGTAGCCATAATGTACATTGAATCTAGGATCTTGGTAGGTATGACTTTGAGTAAATTTACATTGTAGCCATAATGTACATTGAATCTAGGATCTTGGTAGGTATGACTTTGAGTAAATTCACATTGTAGCCATAATGTACATTGAATCGAGGGTCTTGGTAGTTATGCCTCTGAATAGGTTTACATTGTAGCCGAAATGTACATTGAATCTTGGATCTTGGTAGTTATACGTCTGAGTAAGTTTACATTGAAGCCGAAATGTACATTGAAACTTGGATCTTGGTAGTTATGCCTCTGAGTAAGTTTACATTGTAGCCATAATGTACATTGAATCTAGGATCTTGGTAGTTATGCCTCTGACTAAGTTTACGTTGTAGCCGAAATGTAAATTGAATCTTTGATCTTGGTAGTTATGCCGCTGAATAAGTTTACATTGTAGCCGATATGTACATTGAAACTTTGATCTTGGTAGTTATGTTTCTGAGTAAGTTTACATTGAAGCCGAAATGTACATTGAATCTTTGATCTTGGTAGTTATGCCTCGGAGTAGGTTTACATTGTAGCAGAAATGAACATTGAATCTTTGATCTTGATAGTTATGATACTGAGTAAATTTACATTGTAGCCGAAATGTATATTGAAACGTGGATCTTGGTAGTCATGTTTCTGAGTAGGTTTACATTGAAGCCGAAATGTACATTGAATCTTTGATCTTGGTAGTTATGCCTCTGAGTAGGTTTACATTGTAGCAGAAATGAACATTGAATCTTTGATCTTGATAGTTATGATACTGAGTAAATTTACATTGTAGCCGAAATGTACATTGAAACTTGGATCTTGGTAGTCATGTTTCTGAGTAAGTTTACATTGAAGCCGAAATGTACATTGAAACTTTGATCTTGGTAGTTATGTTTCTGAGTAAGTTTACATTAAAGCCGAAATGTACATTGAAACTTGGATCTTGGTAGTTATGCCTCTGAGTAAGTTTACATTGTAGCCATAATGTACATTGAATCTAGGATCTTGGTAGTTATGCCTCTGACTAAGTTTACGTTGTAGCCGAAATGTAAATTGAATCTTTGATCTTGGTAGTTATGCCGCTGAATAAGTTTACATTGTAGCCGAAATGTACATTGAAACTTTGATCTTGGTAGTTATGTTTCTGAGTAAGTTTACATTGAAGCCGAAATGTACATTGAATCTTTGATCTTGGTAGTTATGCCTCTGAGTAGGTTTACATTGTAGCAGAAATGAACATTGAATCTTTGATCTTGATAGTTATGATACTGAGTAAATTTACATTGTAGCCGAAATGTATATTGAAACGTGGATCTTGGTAGTCATGTTTCTGAGTAGGTTTACATTGAAGCCGAAATGTACATTGAATCTTTGATCTTGGTAGTTATGCCTCTGAGTAGGTTTACATTGTAGCAGAAATGAACATTGAATCTTTGATCTTGATAGTTATGATACTGAGTAAATTTACATTGTAGCCGAAATGTACATTGAAACTTGGATCTTGGTAGTCATGTTTCTGAGTAAGTTTACATTGAAGCCGAAATGTACATTGAAACTTGGATCTTGGTAGTCATGTTTCTGAGTAAGTTTACATTGAAGCCGAAATGTACATTGAATCTTTGATCTTGGTAGTTATGCCTCTGAGTAGGTTTACATTGTAGCAGAAATGTACATTGAATCTTTGATCTTGATAGTTATGATACTGAGTAAATTTACATTGTAGCCGAAATGTATATTGAATCTTGGATCTTGGTAGTCATGTTTCTGAGAGTAAGTTTACATTGTAGCCGAAATGTACATTGAAACTTGGATCTTGGTAGTCATGTTTCTGAGTAAGTTTACATTGAAGCCGAAATGTACATTGAATCTTTGATCTTGGTAGTTATGCCTCTGAGTAGGTTTACATTGTAGCAGAAATGAACATTGAATCTTTGATCTTGATAGTTATGATACTGAGTAAATTTACATTGTAGCCGAAATGTACATTGAAACTTGGATCTTGGTAGGTATGCCTCTGAGTAAGTTTACATTGCAGCCGAAATGTAACTCGAACCTTAAATCTTGGTAGTTATGCCTCTGAGTAAGTTTAGCTGTAGCCGAAATGTACATTGAAACTTGGATCTTGATAGTGATGCCTCGGATTAAATTTACATTGTAGCCATAATGTACATTGAATCTAGGATCTTGGTAGGTATGACTTTGAGTAAATTCACATTGTAGCCATAATGTACATTGAATCTAGGATCTTGGTAGGTATGACTTTGAGTAAATTTACATTGTAGCCATAATGTACATTGAATCTAGGATCTTGGTAGGTATGACTTTGAGTAAATTCACATTGTAGCCATAATGTACATTGAATCTAGGATCTTGGTAGGTATGACTTTGAGTAAATTCACATTGTAGCCATAATGTACATTGAATCTAGGATCTTGGTAGGTATGACTTTGAGTAAATTTACATTGTAGCCATAATGTACATTAAATCTAGGATCTTGGTATGTATGACTTTGAGTAAATTCACATTGTAGCCATAATGTACATTGAATCTAGGATCTTGGTAGGTATGACTTTGAGTAAATTTACATTTTAGCCATAATGTACATTGAATCTAGGATCTTGGTAGGTATGACTTTGAGTAAATTCACATTGTAGCCATAATGTACATTGAATCTAGGATCTTGGTAGGTATGACTTTGAGTAAATTTACATTGTAGCCATAATGTACATTGAATCTAGGATCTTGGTAGGTATGACTTTGAGTAAATTCACATTGTAGCCATAATGTACATTGAATCGAGGGTCTTGGTAGTTATGCCTCTGAATAGGTTTACATTGTAGCCGAAATGTACATTGAATCTTGGATCTTGGTAGTTATACGTCTGAGTAAGTTTACATTGTAGCCGAAATGTACATTGAATCTTTTATCTTTGTAGTTACGCCTCTGAGTAAATTTACATTGAAGCCGAAATCTACATTGAATCTTGGTTCTTGGTAGTTATGCCTCTGAGTAAGTTTACATTGCAGCCGAAATGTACCTTGAACCTTAAATCTTGGTAGTTAAGCCTCTAAGTAAGTTTAAATTGTAGCCGAAATGTAAATTGAATCTTTGATCTTGGTAGTTATGATAATGAGTAAGTTTACATTGTAGACGAAATGTACATTGAAACTTGGATTTTGTTAATTTTGCCTCTGATTAAACTACATTATAGCCGAAATGTACATTGAATCTTGGATCTTGGTAGTTATGCCTCTCATTAAATTTACATTGTAACCGAAATGTACATTGAATCTTTTATCTTTGTAGTTACGCCTCTGACTAAATTTACATTATAGCCGAAATGTACATTGAATCTTGGATCTTGGTAGTTATGCCTCTCATTAAATTTACATTGTAACCGAAATGTACATTGAATCTTTTATCTTTGTAGTTACGCCTCTGACTAAATTTACATTATAGCCGAAATGTACATTGAATCTTGGATCTTGGTAGTTATGCCTCTCATTAAATTTACATTGTAACCGAAATGTACATTGAATCTTTTATCTTTGTAGTTACGCCTCTGACTAAATTTACATTGTAGCCCAAATGTACATTGATACTTGGATCTTGGTAGTTATGCCTCTGAGTAAGTTTACATTACAGCCGAAATATACATTGATACTTGGATCTTGATAGTTATGCCTCTGAGAAAATTTACATTGTAGCCATAATGTACATTGAATCTAGGATCTTGGTAGGTATGACTTTGAGTAAGTTTACATTGCAGCCGAAATGTACATTGAATCTTGGATCTTGGTAGTCATGCTTCTGAGTAAGTTTACATTGTAAGCGAAATGTACATTGAATATTGGATCTTGGTAGTTATTCTTCTGAGTAAGTTTACATTGAAGCCGAAATGTACTTTGAATCTACGATCTTGGTCGTTATGCCTCTGAGTACGTTTTTATTGTAGCCGAAATCTACATTGAAACTCGGATCTTGTTAATTATGCTTCTGAGGACGTTTACTTTGTAAAAGAAATGTACATTTAATATTGAGTCATGGTTTGTATGCCTCTGAAGGGGGTTACATGGTAACTAAAATATGCAATATGTAAAAATAAAGTATTTGTGTTAAGAGGTGTATTAATTGTGGTTGAGTTTTATTTATTATTTATTTACTACAGTGTATTCCAAATAGTTAGGCTGTGTTCAACATTTTCCTGCACTGTGTCCGTCCAAGGAGGGAGATGATTCTGTGCTCGACATGAATTTACGTTTGCATTGCAGACGTTCCAGAGCTTCTCTATGTCCCTCTGAAGAGAAAACCAATTAGCACTAGGGCTGCATATGCCGTCTGCTAGTTAGGGGTTGGCAGTTTCCTCTTGAATAGGCCTTTGTGTGTGAAATGTTTGTGATTAATATTTGGAACTACAGATTGCTTGGTGTAATTATTAATCACAACTTGTGGAAGTGTTTAACCAATATAAATATATTTTTATTTAATGAACATAAATTATTTATAGTTTAATAAACTTAGATAAGACATACCAGGCTTTCATTACTTGTTTAAAAAATGCATGTGTTGAAAAAACTGTCACTAAGCTTAACATGTAGTAATTTCCCTTGTGTAAAGCGATTTGTTAAATGATTGACTAATTTTCAGTCCCATCAAATTATTTATAAAGATTCTGAAAACAAGAGCTATCCAACATCAATTGTCATCAATTATTCAAAACACAATGAACGTTAAAAACAAAAAATTAAAATGGAGCCTTAATTAGTTCACTCTACTATAAGTAGAGGTTATAGTATCAAAAGCTATTATTTTACAATCACAGAGCCATAGCTAAAAATAGCAGTTAAAAACCTTCACTTTACAACAATTCAGTAGGCCCTCTGATAGAGGTTGTTGAACCTTCTGTAATTTTCTGTGTCGGTTACAATGTCTTTGGAATTTTTTTTTTTGTATCTAAGTGTCTAAAACTGTTAAATTGAAAGTTAAAAATATATTTTAAAAGTAATAGCTTTCCCCTTTATTTTCAAGAATGTGTCTTTTGTCGATGTTTCTACTCCCTTTGAATATTTTTCACTAATTCTAACCTAATGTCCACTATGCTCGCATTACCATTCCAGATTATTACGTCACAAGATTGTTTAAAACTTTCGAGACTTACCGTTTACCTTACTTAGCAATGTTACACGACTTACAACTCATTACCATTACAAAGACTTCCCTGTTTTATTTAACTTATATATCGACTTGTTTGAGAGTTTTACTTGACTTATTACTTTACCTCCTTTCCTGTTTTACTTGCCTCACCACTATTTTACTTGATATACAAGTTCACATACTTTACTGTTTTACTTGCCTCACCACTATTTTACTTGATATACAAGTTCAGATACTTTACTTTTTTACTTTCCTCACCACTACTTTACTTGATATACAAGTTCACATACTTTACTGTTTTACTTGCCTCACCACTATTTTACTTGATATACAAGTTCACATACTTTACTGTTTTACTTGGCATGCCACTATTTTACTTGATATACAAGTTCACATACTTTACGGTTTTACTTGCCTTACAACTATTTTACTTGAAATACAAATTCAGATACTTTACTGTTTTACTTGCCTCACCACTATTTTACTTGATATACAAGTTCACATACTTTGCTGTTTTACTTGGCATGCCACTATTTTACTTGATATACAAGTTCACATACTTTACTGTTTTACTTGCCTCACCACGATTTTACTTGATATACAAGTTCACATACTTTACTGTTTTACTTGCCTCACCACGATTTTACTTGATATACAAGTTCACATACTTTACTGTTTTACTTGCCTCACCACGATTTTACTTGATATACAAGTTCACATACTTTACTGTTTTACTTGCCTCACATCTATTTTACTTGATATACAAGTTCACATACTTTACTGTTTTACTTGCCTCACCACTATTTTACTTGATATACAAGTTCACATACTTTACTGTTTTACTTGGCGTGCCACTATTTTATTTGATATACAAGTTCACATACTTTACGGTTTTACTTGCCTTACAACTATTTTACTTGAAATACAAGTTCAGATACTTTACTGTTTTACTTGCCTCACCACTATTTTACTTGATATACAAGTTCACATACTTTACTTTTTTACTTGACTCACCACGATTTTACTTGATATACAAGTTCACATACTTTACTGTTTTACTTGCCTCACCACTATTTTACTTGATATACAAGTTCACATACTTTACTGTTTTACTTGCCTCACCACGATTTTACTTGATATACAAGTTCACATACTTTACTGTTTTACTTGGCATGCCACTATTTTACTTGATATACAAGTTCACATACTTTACTGTTTTACTTGGCATGCCACTATTTTACTTGATATACAAGTTCACATACTTTACGGTTTTACTTGCCTTACAACTATTTTACTTGAGATACAAGTTCAGATACTTTACTGTTTTACTTGCCTCACCACTATTTTACTTGATATACAAGTTCACATACTTTACTGTTTTACTTGACTCACCACGATTTTACTTGATATACAAGTTCACATACTTTACTGTTTTACTTGCCTCACCACGATTTTACTTGATATACAAGTTCACATACTTTACTGTTTTACTTGCCTCACCACGATTTTACTTGATATACAAGTTCACATACTTTACTGTTTTACTTGCCTCACCACGATTTTACTTGATATACAAGTTCACATACTTTACTGTTTTACTTGGCATGCCGCTCTACTTACTTTGTTATTTTTATTGACTAACCACTCCACTTAGTTCCCCGTTTTATATGCCTTATGACTACTATACGTGGCTTACAACTCCTTACCACTACAATGACTTCTCGGCTTTGTATTACATACCAATTGTTTGGCAGTTTTACTTGATATACCAGTTCTCTTATTTGACCTGCTACTCCACTTACTTCATTGTTTTACTTGTCTTCACACTCCATTTACTTCCCCGTTTTATATGCCTTATCACTACTATACGTGACTTACATCTCCTTACAACTACAATGACTTCTCTGCTTTATTTTACATACCCACTAGTTTGACAGTTTTACTTGATATACTAGTTTACATACTTCGTTATTTTACTTTATTTACCACTCTTATTACTTCATTATTTTACTTGACTTACCACTCTACTTACGTCCCCTTTTTAACTACATTACCACTATTTTACGTGACTTGCAACTCCTTGCCACTACAATGACTTCACTTATTTATTTTATATACGCACTTGTTTGACAGTGTGACTAGATATGCCACACAACATACTTTGTTGTTTTACTTTATTTACCACTTTACTTATTTCGTTATTTTATTTGAAATAATAATCCATTCACTTCACTGCTTCATTGAACTTGCCACATCCCGCATTTCGCAGTTTTACTTAACTTACACCTTCAGATATTTCGCTGCCTTTTTTTATTGTCACCCCACTTTGGATATTTAACTTACCACTTCACCTTTTACTTGTTCCACTACTCCATTTACTTTGCTGTTTAACCGCTCACGTTACCTTGTTTTTTGACTTATCACTTCACTTATTTGACTCTTTTACTTGACTCACCACACCAGAACGTCGATCATATATTTAAATTACCACTCCACTTATTTAGAGGTTTTACTTGACTTGCTATACCAGAACTTCACTGTGTTATTTAAGTGAGCACTCCACTTATTTGGCCGTTTTACTTAGCTTACCACTTCGTTTATCTAACTGTAAGTTGTCGCTTTTACTTTTAAGTTGTTTATAAAAATGGCGTACTTTATTTTAAACCCTTCAAATATTTACTAAACCTTTTCGTATCCAATAGTTCTATAAATGTTTACATACAATATTCAGAAATTGTACATTTTTATACCTTTTTGGTCAGTTTGGTTTCCCGATTGCTATGTAGGATCCTCATTCACTGCTACATTACATCCTGAAGTTGCCAGGGATCTGGCGTTCAAAGTGGAAATACAAGTGTAATGTTTTTACCTTTAAGTAATCAAAATATATTTTTATAAATATGAATTTAATGTTAAAAATACATTTAGTTTATAATTGACATTTTACTTGCATTTGCTATATTCACTTTCAGGCAAACATTAATTATGCAACAAACATAGAGATAACATGGTCGAACAAGTTATGTTCATTGCAGACTCAAAGTAAACAAGGCGCAGTATAGGCAATTTAACATCTTTGTATGACGTAGATCGATAAAGACATGTGAGGTAAAGTGAAGAATGTCAAAAACGAAAGCTTAACTTGATGCATTTACAAACCTTAGTTTCAGAAAGACATTTAAATATTCTCAAGTGTTCAGTGATACTTATAAAAGCTTTGAGACAGGTTTAATAAAAAAGTTCTTAGAACAAATAGATAGAAAATAGCTAAGCATAAGTTTCTGCTTTGCAGAAGAATTTATTTAAAATCATTATAAATATATACTTTAAGAATAAAACATATTGTTTTATAATCTTTTCCTAAACAAACTAAAGAATAATATAATGAAATAAAATGTAGCGCAAAGAAATAAAGTGAAATATTTGTTTTCTTTATTTTAACCGTTTATAGCTCCTCTTGTACCCTACGGAAAAATTGTTACATAAATATATATCACTAAACTAAAATTTAAAAAAACGAAATAGTAATAAAACCGAATATAAACACTGGTCAGAGTCTGTGATGGGGTAGGTTTTATCCTTCTATAATAGGTTTCGTTCCTATAAGAGACTAATAAATAAATAAGTTCAGTTAAAGGACGAAATTTTTTATTATTTTTTTTAATATTTATAAATTCATAACTAACCCTCATCTTGTACAATGGGTCAAAATCTGGGTAGCCTTCAGGTAGAGTGCGTCTTCTTCTTCTTCTCTCTTATCCCTAGGTCCTTAGACCAACTTCATGAGATCGTATTCTTTTAGAAGTCTTATTACTTCTGCTGGTTCCTTGTAGATGAATTCCGGGGTACGTCCAACACATGACAAGATGTGGGCTGGTGAGGCTGGTTCTTGGTTGCATCTTGTACATGTTGGATATATCTTCCGAAGGTCTGTGATTTTCATAGGTTGTGTATGGCTGCTTTTTAATCTTGCTAAAGATGTCTGTGAAATTATTTCAAGTTGACAGTTTATAGATGCAACAATCTGGTGCTCTTTGTACCATTCATGTTGCGGAGGTTGTTTCCATTTTTCTTCTTTTTCCTATTCAAATTTGGAGTATACTTCTAAGTACGTTAGGGTTTCTTTGTGGGAATTACTATTATTGCAGCCTTCTTTTGCTAAGTGGTCTGCCTTTTCATTTCCTGGGATATTGACATGTGATGGAATCCATTGTAGGTGTATTTGTGATGATTTGGAAATACGTTCTAACTTTTTTATTATATTTATTGATATATTATCAGATATTTCATTATAACTCTGTAAATGTTGGATTGAGCTTTTACTGTCGGTTAGAATCCATAGTTGTTCTGGGCTCTGGTATTCTTCAAATTTATACAAAGCCTCTTCAATAGCAACCAGTTCAGCTGTGAAGCTTGATGAGTTGTCTTGATTTCTTAATTTAATTTCCTCTTTTGACTCTTGTGATACAATATATACTCCACTACCCGTTTTTCCATTCGCTTGTCTGCTTCCATCTGAGTAAATTTTTATCGCTTGCTGTGGGATGGAGTTGATTACTTCCAGTGCCACTTTTTTAAAAATAATAATGGGTTTTTCTCCTTTTTGTTTACCGGTTCATGTAGAGTAGTATGAAAGAAGACTGAATTCAGAGGATTTATAAAATTAAGTAAAGATTTCGGATCTATATTATGGTATATTATATTGTTTGTTTTGATGTTGTGGAAGGCGGTCTTTTTCTTTAATCTTTGATTGATGTTCCATTTCCTTAAGTATTCTGCTGTTCTGTTTATATTTCCCAGACTGTAAAGTTTGTTGAAATATTGTGTGTAGTTTATCTCTCGATGTAGATGTAAGGGTTTAGATTTGCTTCGTACAAACTTATTTCAGTTGAACATGAGTTTCTTAGTCCTGTAATAATTCTTGATGCACTGCTATGAAGCCTGTCGAGTATGTTTAAGTTACTCTCTGCAGCTGTACAGTAAATTTGATAGCCATAGTCCATAATGGATCTTATTAGTGATGTGTATGTTATTTTAAGGGTCTCAGCATTTGCTCCCCAGTTTTTGCTAGAAATATACTTCATTATATTAAGTCTTTTCCTAGCTTTATTTGCGATGTATTTGATATGTTTGTGACAGGTTATTTCTGGATCTAGAATAAATCCTAGGTACTTCATACGTTTATTATATTGTAGCCTTTCACCATCTAAGTATATGTTTGGTTTACGTTGATGTGTTCTTTTATATGTTGTAAAGAAACCGGCTTCAGATTTTTGTATGTTGAAGTTTAATTTGTGTTCCTTTGCAAATTCATCTAACTTTTAAGATCTTTATTAAGTTGTTTTTATATTTGAGTCACTGTTCTATATGATGATATCATCTGCATATAATGCTACTTCTGTGTTATTGGATAAAGTATTTTCAATACCTTTGGCATAGAATAAATAGTTGTGGACTTAGGACAGCGCCTTGTGGTAGTCATTGGTAGAGCGTGTATATAACTTATATAGCCACCCGTTTAATACATGGAAGGGGCACAAATGCACACTTGTGTTTATTTATGTCTAAAATGCAAAAGAGTGCTATCAGAAAGATTGATCACTGTATTTGTATACACTAATATTCAAGGAGTCGATTTATAAACATTTCAGTCGCAAATGTCAGCCATTTCTCAGCAATACCCCTAATAAATAATGACCCGACAATGATGTCTTTGTCACCACAGCAACTAATAAATTCCAACAATACTGATACTTATCAGTTATAGGGTATAAACGATCTGTTGTCTGTTATATATAAAACTAGTGTCTGATGGTGACACTATAGGGTTCTATAGAGAAAATTCATAGGACCATGTGTCCAAATCCTCACACTCTCTGTATTAGGATGGTATTGAAATAACAAACCCTTTCTTAAGGTTTGAATATGTAGAATAAAGTTCTTTTTAATCACTTTTCTTTCTATTAACGATTTCTACAAATAGCTGCAACAAAGGGATACAACATTCAATTGTACCAGCATTGTAAAAAATTATCCGAAGTTTCATAGAATCATGTGTCCAGAGCCTCAACTCTCTGTATTAGGATGGTAATGAAATATCAAACCAAGAGTGGAATATCTAGAATAAAGTTGGACTTATGAAAACCAGATTATGACCTTAGTGGAAACATCAGATTAGATTTTCTAACTGCCATCCAGCAAAAAGGATTTAATAAATGTCAAATTAACAAGAAATAATTTTAATTTGTTTGGCATTTTACTAGCGTATTGTCACAAAAGCGAAATCGCACAAAAAATTGGTTGCTGATAGAAACGTTTTGCTGACACTAAATTAGTAAAAAAAAGGAATCACAAGTGTTAAAAGGAAAATAAATAAGTAACGTTTCAGGGAAACAGCTTTCAGATGAACAAAATAAGCCTATAAATCAACAACAACCCCTTTTTTGTAACAAGAAACGCTCATCTGTCACTGACAGCTGTTCGCTGTTCAACGGTCACACACAAGCTCGAAAGTGTTAGTAGCATGTCGATGGAAACAAACCCGTTTAAAACACTCACAAGGGCTCTTCCCATGCTCACTTCTTAGATCTCCTCTTCTTCATCACCTTTCTTTCTTTTAACGATTTCTACAAATAGCTGCAACAAAGGGATACAACATTCAATTGCGCCAGCATTGTAAAAAAATATTCAAAGTTTTCTCAATTATTTTCATCAGTTCGATAACCAAATGATAGCCTCAATAATTTAATGCGCATAAAAACCTCAATAGTAAAGATTTACTTCTGACACCTTCAGTTTAGATTTATTTCACTTCCAAGCAAGTTTTTGGTTTCAAAGTTTTCTATGGTATAACTTTTATTTCACTTTTGTTCACTTTCGCAAATGAAAATACGTTTCTATTAACACTTTAACATATGAATGAATCCGTATGCGTAAACAGAGCATTATGTTTAAATAAAACGGTAGCAGGGATCACTGAAGGAGATTTGAAAATTTACTACTAAAACATCAAATTAAGGAAGTCCACTTTCATGATTCACAGTCTACATGTGGTTTAGCATCAACATCGGGTGTTTCGTTCCTTTTCGACGTCTTAGAGGCTTTTATAAATCTGTATTTTAAATTGAAATTATTTTGAACACTGAAGTGGTAACAGCCGTCCTCAATTTAGGCTTGTGTCGACAATAAAACTGTATGAAGTTGGCTCCCCAACGGTAGTCATGCTACCTAGCACAAAAATAGTGATAGTAAACAAAATATATACTATAATTTAAACTATTGAAACGGTAGGGTAGCTTGCTGTAAACTTTTATTTCCTACATAAAGCAACGCCACAACAGTGTAAATCACTTGAAGCTGAAAGTTTTACTTAGGCGTCGTTTATCTTAGCAACTTTTCCCATTTCTCGCCGTTGTATGCAGTGTATTTCCTTCAAATTAAACTGACCTAAAGAAAAATCCTTTCACTACTGACTTTACACCAGCTTTAGTATAATTCCGCTGTTTAGCAGGGATAATGCACGTAAGTTTAGGAGTTTTGTTAAATTACTTACGGGCATTAGTGATTATCGCGCGATAGACAATTTTGTCTTGTAGAAATCTGGAGGATAATGTAATGGGTACAAACGATTGGTGAATATTGAATTTAAGAAATTAAACTGTAGAAGAAATAGATCCAAAGTAGAAAGGGTCTGAACTGTATTAATATGGTGATAGAAAGATCAGAACTGAATTAATATGGTGGTAGAAAGATCAGAATTGTATTAATATGGTGATAGAAAGATCTGAACTGTATTAATATGGTAATAGAAAGATCTGAATTATATTAATATGGTGATAGAAATATCTGACCTGTAATAATATGGTAGTAGAAAGATCCGACCTGACTAATGAAAGCCTCTGTTTCATAAAATAGACATCGCTTTCAATTTTTTTTCTGAATCAGGAATTTCTGACTTTACCATGCTGTCCGTACTCTCTTTTAAATGTTGTAACGTCTTTTGAATCAAACCCCTTTTCCCACAGGAATCTGTCACTTAAAAATATCTTATTTTCCACTTTAGAGCAACTTATGTAACTATTAGAAACGACATCTGTGCAAAGTATAACCAGGAAACTCTAATCTTACATTGATCCTTAAAATATTTTTCTGCTTAGATTCAGTGCTACTCAGTTCGTTAAAAAAAAGTATCATACGAGCGGGCGATACATAATGGTAACAGCACAAATATTTTAAAATTAAATGAATGATGCTATATCAACCATTATCTCAGATAAGTTAATTTCTCAATGATTCTTACAAGTAAAAAAATCTCAATGGTTCTTAGAAAATATAAAGTCTCAACAATCCTCGCTGATGAGGTGAGATCTCAGCGGCTTGATGAAATAAGATGAACTCTCAATAGCCTTTCTAGATGAGATGAGATCTCAGCAACCTCACAGATGAGTCTTAACCGTTCTCCAGCATGAGATGTCATCTCAATAATGTTCCTACGTAAGGTAAGATGTTCCTATAAAATGAGATGGTGTTCATGGTCTTTGATATTAATGGCTCTTAAAGTTTTGAATCTGAATTCTCTCTCGTCAGTTTCAGATATTGCAATTTATGATATTTTACTAGTTCGAGCATTACCGATGTATTTATTTATTTCCATAAATAAATAGAATTGTGTAATGGATCTGTTCTGGTACATACTGTTCCTGATACACTTGCAATATCAGATCCTTATAAAATTATTGCTACTGGCAAGATGTTAATAGTGTTATCAGTATTTCTTTAGTAGTTTCTTGTTTTACTTTCGACGTTTTTGCTCTACTATTCATTTTTCGTTGTTTATGTACCTATCGTTTTTTTTGTATATTACTCCAAACGTCTTCTATAACCTTTCCAATTAATATTTTTATTCACTCTAGTATTTTTTTTTGTAAAATGGAGTTTTTTAGTAGATTACGTATTGTTGTTGCTTTCCTTCACTCATTCTATAAATTAAAATTATATGTAATTAACGTACAGTTGCTTTCTCCGTATTATACTATCGATAAATATTGAGTTCATTATCTGTGTGAATAAATTCACAATTTCCTAATACACGTTCGTTACGGGTTGCTATTGGATCATGTTTTTACTTTTTTATATTTTGAACCACAGCTCTGGAATTTACTCTAAGGTTTACCACTATTTGCTGACTCTATTGTTTGCGCCTTCAATGTTAACAAAACCCTCAATGTAGATGCGTGGATTGTTGACTATTGGATTTGTAATTTGCTAACCTTCATGTTTACTTTACTATGAAAACAACTGATTAATTGCGTTTAGCTACAGTGACAGATGATCATGGTAAAACAATGGATATTACCATAACTCTCTTAGCTAATTTCATGTTCACAAATGCTTTTAAAACGTTTTCCAAGTAACCATATTTAGAGCTAAACATATCAATAATGCACTCTTTATAATTATTACATTTGTGCATTTTTAAAGTAATAATTTCTTCATATTAATAACATTTAATGTTTATTTTATTGAAGTTATTAATATACTCAGCTTCATTTCTGTTAGGAAAATATCTATAAGTTTGTGTACAGTTTGTGAGCACCAATAGGAAGTGAGGTCTGGAAGTGGTAAGGACGTTGCTAATGGTATATAAAGGCGGACTCAAGGTTTGAGTGAACAGTACGATTTCAGTTTTGAAAATCTAGTTACTTCGAAACATTTAAACAAAGGAGAATATTAAATTGTTAGGAGTGGCAGAAAACTATACTCAAAGATAAAAATTATTTTATTCTATTATTTTAAAATATTTATAAGAAATGTGATCCAAATTGTTTGAAAAATAAAGATTTATTTAAAGATAAATTAACAGGAACATTGTTTATACACGTTTGAGGATATAAACACTTTGTTCTAACTAACATTTTATCCTTAATTCATACAAACAAGAATTGAATGTGCTACGTTTATCCTTAATAACATTTAGGAGAACGCTTTTAATAATAGGTAAGATTCTATCTGTCTTGGCAAATGTATGGCTACTATCATCTTGTTTGTTGCTGTCATGGATGATATTCAGGAAAAACCAATACAATCATCTTAAAATTTCTTTGCTCCCAACCTTCTTCTTCGAAATGCCTTCTCTTATAATATTGTCTGGAACATATGCCCAAGCTACTAAAGTCTTCGTGTTTCACAGTTGCTAAGGATTTTCGGATTTTCTCCCTTCCTTCCAGATCCTTTCGATCTGTCCTCAGCATCCTGAATAATCGGCGGTAAGAGCCTCGTCTATATGTTGATAGTCTCCGCCAAGATCCAAGCCCCTCCGACAGAACAAGAAGAGAACACAGAGCAGTAGAGAGCCTTGCCTATATATTGATAGTCTCCGCCAAGATCCAAGCCCCTCCGACAGAACAAGAAGAGAACACAGAGCAGTAGAGAGCCTTGCCTATATGTTGATAGTCTCCGCCAAGATCCAAGCCCCTCCGACAGAACAAGAGGAAAACACAGAGCAGTAGAGAGCCTTGTCTATATGTTTATAGTCTCCTCCAAGATCCAAGCCCCTCCGACAGAACAAGAAGAGAACACAGAGCAGTAGAGAGCCTTGCCTATATGTTGATAGTCTCCGCCAAGATCCAAGCCCCTCCGACAGAACAAGAAGAGAACACAGAGCAGTAGAGAGCCTTGTCTATATGTTTATAGTCTCCGCCAAGATCCAAGCCCCTCCAACAGAACAAGAAGAGAACACAGAGCAGTAGAGAGCCTTGCCTATATGTTGATAGTCTCCGCCAAGATCCAAGCCCCTCCGACAGAACAAGAAGAGAACACAGAGCAGTAGAGAGCCTTGCCTATATGTTTATAGTCTCCGCCAAGATCCAAGCCCCTCCGACAGAACAAGAAGAGAACACAGAGCAGTAGAGAGCCTTGCCTATATGTTGATAGTCTCCGCCAAGATCCAAGCCCCTCCAACAGAACAAGAAGAGAACACAGAGCAGTAGAGAGCCTTGCCTATATGTTGATAGTCTCCGCCAAGATCCAAGCCCCTCCGACAGAACAAGAAGAGAACACAGAGCAGTAGAGGGCCTTGTCTATATGTTTATAGTCTCCGCCAAGATCCAAGCCCCTCCAACAGAACAAGAAGAGAACACAGAGCAGTAGAGAGCCTTGCCTATATGTTGATAGTCTCCGCCAAGATCCAAGCCCCTCCAACAGAACAAGAAGAAAACACAGAGCAGTAGAGAGCCTTGCCTATATGTTGATAGTCTCCGCCAAGATCCAAGCCCCTCCGACAGAACAAGAAGAGAACACAGAGCAGTAGAGAGCCTTGTCTATATGTTTATAGTCTCCGCCAAGATCCAAGCCCCTCCAACAGAACAAGAAGAGAACACAGAGCAGTAGAGAGCCTTGCCTATATGTTGATAGTCTCCGCCAAGATCCAAGCCCCTCCGACAGAACAAGAAGAGAACACAGAGCAGTAGAGAGCCTTGTCTATATGTTTATAGTCTCCGCCAAGATCCAAGCCCCTCCAACAGAACAAGAAGAGAACACAGAGCAGTAGAGAGCCTTGCCTATTTGTTTATAGTCTCCGCCAAGATCCAAGCCCCTCCAACAGAACAAGAAGAGAACACAGAGCAGTAGAGAGCCTTGCCTATATGTTGATAGTCTCCGCCAAGATCCAAGCCCCTCCGACAGAACAAGAAGAGAACACAGAGCAGTAGAGAGCCTTGTCTATATGTTTATAGTCTCCGCCAAGATCCAAGCCCCTCCAACAGAACAAGAAGAGAACACAGAGCAGTAGAGAGCCTTGCCTATATGTTGATAGTCTCCGCCAAGATCCAAGCCCCTCCGACAGAACACAGAGCAGTAGAGAGCTTTGCCTATATGTTGATAGTCTCCGCCAAGATCCAAGCCCCTCCAACAGAACAAGAAGAGAACACAGAGCAGTAGAGAGCCTTGACTATATGTTGATAGTCTCCGCCAAGATCCAAGCCCCTCCGACAGAACAAGAAGAGAACACAGAGCAGTAGAGAGCCTTGTCTATATGTTTATAGTCTCCGCCAAGATCCAAGCCCCTCCGACAGAACACAGAGCAGTAGAGAGCTTTGCCTATATGTTGATAGTCTCCGCCAAGATCCAAGCCCCTCCGACAGAACAAGAAGAGAACACAGAGCAGTAGAGAGCCTTGCCTATATGTTGATAGTCTCCGCCAAGATCCAAGCCCCTCCGACAGAATAAGAAGAGAACACAGAGCAGTAGAGAGCCTTGCCTATATGTTGATAGTCTCCGCCAAGATCCAAGCCCCTCCGACAGAACAAGAAGAGAACACAGAGCAGTAGAGAGCCTTGCCTATATGTTGGTAGTCTCCGCCAAGATCCAAGCCCCTCCGACAGAACAAGAAGAGAACACAGAGCAGTAAAGAGCCTTGTCTATATGTTTATAGTCTCCGCCAAGATCCAAGCCCCTCCAACAGAACAAGAAGAGAACACAGAGCAGTAGAGAGCCTTGACTATATGTTGATAGTCTCCGCCAAGATCCAAGCCCCTCCGACAGAACAAGAAAAGAACACAGAGCATTAGAGAGCCTTGCCTATATGTTTATAGTCTCCGCCAAGATCCAAGCCCCTCCGACAGAACAAGAAGAGAACACAGAGTAGGAGAGAGCCTTGTCTATATGTTGATAACCTCCGCCAAGATCCAAGCCCCTCCGACAGAACAAGAAGAGAACACAGAGTAGTAGAGAGCCTTGTCTTAGGGCTCAAAATAAAATATTTATTTAGCTGTAAAAAGGTAGAGTTTGTTTTTATCTAAACGGAATTATACTGTGCATTAGATAACAAATATAAAGACGATAGCTGTTTTGGCGAAACAACACATAAATGGTACTGTATTTGGCTTCGTTAATGTTTAAAGGAAATTTAATTGACATGCGTAATTACATTGGATTTTTATAATGATTACTCTGGCAAAGTTGTAGTAAATCATCTTTGCATGAACTATTTAAATGATTTGTCACTTGGTTGACTCCTGAAGGAGCCGTATGTAACATCAGAGATTGAAACTCCCTTTAATAAATACTTCCACAGCACTGTTAAAACAAGTTCTGAATGTTGGTTTAGCAAAACACTCAGTTGCATTGTTATTAAAAGTAACATCTGGTTGACATTAGTAATATTAGTGCAACTGACATATCAAATGCGATCCCGTTGCGGTCAAACTTTAAAGTATAAAATGTTACGAGTAGAGGCTGCCGTAACTGGCACATTATTAAAGTGAAACAAATTCGAAGTATTTGAAGCTACAAAGCCATAAAGGCTTTTTTATAAAAATGAATATATTCGTTTGTAAAGGCAATCAGCCCTTTGTAGGGCATTGCTTCTCTGAGACTTTAGTTTCTCAGTAACTAGGTAACGGACGAAGTGTAAACAAGATCCATCATATATATTAAATTTGTACACGGAACAGACAACGTATTGATAGCATAGAATTGAATAATATATCTTTTAATACATATTTCTGCTCTTCCCAACATTACAATATGTTCCTCTGTTCAAACGTTTATTTTTTTAAAGAGTACGATTTAAGTAATGAAAATGGATTCATTCCGAAAAGCGTTAACAGAGGAAAATGTTAGAGAGGACAGAAAAAGTTACTCAAATATAGAGAAATATTCGTAACAGACAAGAAGATGGATATATTTAGAATTTGAATTGAACAATTTCAATAGTGACCTCTCAATACTTGTATTGCATTCTCTTTATAGCGTTTATTGCATGATTCTAATCGGTTGCTTCTGGAACAGGATTTTGGGTTGGGGTTATAAAATCCATAAACTGGCGTTCGCTTCATTTGGGCCCATAATAGACACGAATACAATGAGAGAGGAGTTTCGCAGGTATTGTCTTCACTGTGAAGGGGATACGGAAACATCTAAGCAATTCTTGTGACTAAATAATCATAGAAAAAATTCCCTTATAAGTGGAATACATGACGAAAAACAGATCCACATTTTATTACCAGTGGTACATTGTGTGTAAACAGGAATACTCATTGCTAAAAACAATTCCAAGCTAGAATTTTCTGATTTGGTAACATCTCCATCTGAAGGTCAACAATTGTGATAAGCTGTAAATGTCTTTCTCATCTGACAAGATTCTGTAGTTGGGTTTTAAAAAATTATTAGAACGTGAAAGATTATATTTAAAAATTCAAGGGAACATATGAGTTGATTCATTGTTTGCCATCTTTCCTGCGAATAAACTTTTGCTCTGCCTGTGTAAGTAATAAAGTTTGCGAGATTCAGGCTTAAGCGCGACATAACCGACCCGAAAATTCTACAAGGCGTATCGCTTAATCAATTAGAGAAGACGTTTGGTGGCCTTCGTGGTTTTTGGAGCACCTTTCTTTTTTAACACTGGCTGAAGGTAGGATGCTGGTTGAGGATGTTGGTATTAGTCAAGAAGGGGGGAACGTTTGGCAGAATTTCAATTTGGGAGAACGTTTATTTGGGTGGGACGGACAGAAGACGAAGTGATACTAGGAGGGGTGCTTTTATTTAAAGGTTTGCAGGACTGCCTAACTATTTTGTTTCTTTTATTATACATAATAATAATATGTATACTATTATGTTTCTTGTGTAATAATAAAAGAACTTCTGATAATCAAATGCAAGAAATATTTAATAATTTGTTATTATTCAAAGCAAAAAAAACAAACATCATCAGGAATGAATAACCTGATGATGTTTTTACTGTTTTCCAATAAAAAACTTTGAATAGTAAAAAATAACAAATAATCCTTGTTTTTGAATATCCTCCGTTGTTTTGATATAGTTTGAAGTCCTGACTGAATCACAGACGATCAACGCAGAACCGAAACTAATAATGATACAGGCTTAAAAGTTAGAGGGAACAAAAAATGGTTATTTCTGGGAATTTATTGAACCCACTCCTGAAAAGGGTCTGACATAATTGATCTTTTACAAAGAGAAAAGAAAAAATTGAAAATTCAAACTCCTACATTTATGACCGATCATTCAGTCACTTAAATTAAATTAAGAATGAAATATATAGATGCAACTAATAATCAATAAATGGCGGTAATTACGCTATGACGTACAGCTGATACTTAAATCAAGGGAAAATAAGATTACATACAACAATGTTTACATGTGTTCAGGTTAATATGCATAGCAACTGTTTTAACGCATACGTTACTTTACTTCATTTACTGTACAATATTTAGTAAATTGCTATTGAATTGAAAACGTCTACAATATATAAGTTAATAAACATATTAATTTATACAATAAATATGACTAAATTAATAATAATAATAAATATGAATTCCAATTTTGTGTGTTAACGTATTATTTAAATATAATATATATTGAATTAGATTGATCATTCCAATCATAAATATGAGGCCATTATTTGGGTTCTACATATGCTTATTTAAATGTATTTAATAACTATGATTTCATATATATTGAGAGCTGGTTATAGTTGTTTTACAGTATCCGTAAGTACATTAGTAGATATGATCTAAAACAAATTAAATACTGTTGTACAATAGAAAAAAAACATTATACTTTAGCAATTTTTTTAACTTTTATTATCAGTTTGAATTGAATATTTATAAGTATAACAGGACAAAGTTTGTAGGGTCAGCTATTATGTTGAATAATACTAGATTATGTTTAGCTAAAATTAACATGACAATAATTAACTGTGAGACAAAACTCATAGAGCCGTAATTGATTTGAGAGTTGACTGTTTCTCAATTGGTTAATTTATTATTGCGTGTTCTAGACTCTTCCACTAGTTGAGCGGTTCTTGTTCCAGATGGAAGAACCATCAATGTCGTATATAAAGAGCTTTGAAATAATCAAACCACCAGCGAAATTAAATATTACACTATAGTGATAACGAAAGACGATTTTAGAAAATTTAGAAATAAGCCAAAACTAAAGAAACAAAATATAATAAATGAACACGTAAATTCACAAGATTATTTTTATACCACTAATTCCAACTGATTATCCTTTCAAATTCAAAAGAATGCCATTTACAGTTAAAGATTACTTTGCAATGGCAATTAACATCATAAAAGTATTTAAAAGTAGCTGGATATTACTTGAGAGATGACTGTGTCTCACATGGACCGCTTTATGTTGCTTGTTCTAGAGCAGGAATTCACAACCAGAGGCCCGCAGGCGGCATGAGGCCCCCGAAATGTTTTTTAAAACCTGCGTGCCACTCTAAAAGGTTGCTTCTGGATGTAGTGAAATGAAATAGTATTCCATAGGGAAAGGTATAGCAAGCACCCTCCGTTCATATGTACATTTTACAACTAATGCTGACGTGTTTATGGAAACATTAATTCTTAATGTACTCTATGTGTATGCATAACCGAGAAGGGTATTGCTTGCCGAGATTGTAAGTAAGACATTCTGTGACAGACATTCATTGACACATGTTGTGTCAATGCCACACTTGTCATTATTTGCCGAGTAATTACTTGGAAGGAGGGAAATGGCCCATATCTGTTTACGTTTAAAGTTTTTCACTGCTACACCATTATACAATAAATCATTTCCTGTCGCTAAGCACTCTTGTTAAAGTTGCTGTGTTTCCCATCACTCTTATATTCGATGACAAACAGTTGTTTACTAACACGAGACCGGCATCGTCTCGAACTTATCAGTCGTGCCAGTAAATGTCAGTTTCAAATAAACGAATTTTTGTACGAGGTGTTGATACTGATTTTACACTGAAAGTTATTAAGTTTGGTTCCTATGAAGGGCACAAGGAAAGATTTCGATATTTACCAAGAGACAATTAAAGTTTTCGAACGTTTTGAATTGAAAGTGAGTATTGATAAACTGTGCGGTTTGACGCCTGATGGCGCTCCATCAATTTTTGGGAAAACATAGGTTTAGTGACATACCTTGATGAGGACTGTAGCTTATATTTATATGAGCTCATAACTTTTCATTGTCTTCTCCAAAGACAAACACTTGTGTTCGAAATCATTACATATGGATCATGTTATCAAAATGTTTACTAAAGATGTAAACACTATTCGTAGGAAACAAGAGATGCAGATAACACCTTGGACTTCTCGAAGTATAGAAATATAATACAATGATTAAAGTAAGATTTTGAAAACCGATTTCATGATCTCATAAATTTGAAAATTAATTTGAAATCTTTGCATGGCTGTTCAGTGTTGATTGTAAGGATGCACCACGCAATATTCAAATGGAACTTATTGATCTGCAGCACATAAATCAGTTAGAGCCCAAAACTCTGACAAGATCCATTATTAGATTTCTACAAAAATTACTTGCCTGTAAAAATGGTTATTCTTGGAGAAATATTTTTAAAAGTTTCGTGTTAGTTCGGTACTACTTTCTTTTGTGAGCTTGAATTTTCGTTAATGATATCTATCAAATCTTAAGCTCGTTCGCGTTTAACTGACATTCACTTGGAATCAAAATTGAAAATAGTAACTACAAACGTTTAAAATAGTAATTAAAAAATTATCAAAAGAAAAACATTGTCAAATTTCCCACTAAAATGAACACTATTCAGAATTCATTTTATGTTTTTTAATTTTCAACTTATAAGTTGTTTTATGTTTTAAATCCTGGTGTAGTATGAATAATAGAAGTAGTAAGCTGCTGCAAGTATCAACGTTGTAACATTGACAAGATAGAGGATTTGATATCTGGGTAGGTTGTTACTGGTATACAGGCTATGATAAATTATAAAGTGGCTGTATATAAATGGGATGTTCGCTTACATTATCATTTAAAATGTTGGTTATATTATTTTAAAGTAACCCACAACTAGATTCCAATTGTTGAACTCTAAAAATTTTATTCCTGTGGCCTGGCTCGACAAAAATGAACACTTAATTGGCCCACAGTTCCAAAAAGATTAGGCTCTCCTGGTTTAAGACATGCTAAAAAAAAGTTCACAAAATAACGGCAAAATATCTATAGACATATGCACATTTTTTTGTAAAATAGACTATTTACTGTTCCATTAACCTTGCAACATTTCAAAATTCATCTCGTTGCTATAACAATTGCAATTGCTGAACTCGAGAAATGTTAATCCTTCGGCCCTGCTCGAAGAAAATTAAAATGTAATTGACCCACCTTTAGTGATTCCCTAGCTCTTCCAGTAGTTGAGTGATTCTTGCTTTGGATGGAAGAACCATCATGTTTAAATAGAAGTTTTGAGATAACCAAAGCCAGACGAATAAAATATGCAAGACGTTTAGTAGAAGTATATTTTTATTCTTTAATATAAGCCTTAGGTACTTATATAATCAGTTTATACTCTTATATTCATTTAAAACTCATTTATTATTATTTGAACCTTTTACAAAAATATCTATATGAGTTTTAAATTTTTTTTAAATAATAAATTTTGTAGGAAAAAGGTTTTATTAGTAAAATAATATCTCATTTAGAGATTTTTGTCAAGAGGTTTGATAAATGAATTTTAAAAATGAACTACTTTTTTCAAATTTGAATGGTTCAATTAACAATCAAAACTCCTTAGCTTATTATGTATGCTGTATTTAATAAATACTTTCATCTATCGTTATGAAGCTTATGAAAAGTGAGTCAACTTTAAACTTGCGTGGGCTAACCCACGAACGGAGCCTTAATATATATATATATATATATATATATATATATATATATATATATATATATATATATATATATATGTATATATATTTGTGTGGGTGTGTGTGGTGTGTTTATAAATAAAAATGAATTAAAATGTATTTGAATTACTTTAAATTTATAATTACTTTAAAATCAAGTTATATACAGCCTACTTGAAATTAGGTATTTATAATTAAATATGGAACTGCTTTTACGAATACTACGTATGCACGGTTACTGCGATAAATAAGGTTTTATAATCCTTAATTTCCTTAATCGTGTAAAATTAATCGCTCTTTTATGCAAGAAACGACGGAATGGTGTGTAGTAGCTACTACTATCAATAACTCAAAGTAGAGATTTTCTGGGATAGTTGTATTGTTGCTTTGAATAATGGCTAGTGAAGAAGTAGTAAAATCAACTGTTTTGAATAATTACATGATAACCTGAAACATTTACAGCAGATATTTTCTTGTGATCTTCGCTCTGTAGTCTATTTGCCTCTAATTGTCTAATCGCTTCCCAGCCTGAAAATAGTTATCTAAAAACAGCATTTCCTCTAATTTTGCGTAGTTCTTTTGTTTGTTTTTTATTTGAACCCCGGTTTTGGGATCCTTATCCATCCCTCGCAAACAAGTAACTTTCTCCACTCGGAGACGGTGAGCGGTTGCTACAGAGAAGAGCGACGTGGCCCTAAGAGCTGAAAGATCCATGCTCTTCTTCTCTTTACTAAACTAATCTCCCAGGATGATCAGAAATGTACGTCAATGCTACGGTTCCATAGTAGTCTCAACTGCAGACAATAATATCCCCGAAGGTAAAAAAACATGTTGCGGATGGAGATTCAACTGTACATTCGTATTTTCAGAATCAGTAATGCCAACATGTTAAAGGTAAAATTTTAATGCCGTATATATCGCGTAAAGAAATTATTATAAGGCGCAGGAAGTGAGGTATTTAATAGCAGGGTCGTAGCAATATGCGGAAAATGGATAAAAACATAATTTATTATTCATTACAGGAGACGGGGTGAGCTTTCTTTGAGAAAAGGGTGAATCCAATAAAACCCCCTATTACAATCTTTTTATTGTGCTCGTAAAATATCAGAGTGAAATATTTGCTACATAAATATTATATTGGTTAATAACGCTGTTGAGCTTTAATGTGCTGGTAAATAATTGGTTTTGTGAATAATTTACGCTGCGTGGACAATGATAGCGTGATCCATCGGAAACCTCTGAACACAAATGCAGAATATTAGTTCGATATTTATATTGGTTTGGAATTTCATTGCTATAAAACTGATGTAGTCTTCCGTGTGTTGTATGAAGGTAAGGACTGCTCGAGTGGTAAGGATAGACATATGTGTATGAACATAGAGTATCGCGTATTAAACATTAAACTCACCACTACACGAAAACTGTCCTCAGTGTAAACGTTTTGCAAGATTATAGGGACCTCTCCTCTCAGAACATTTTATCTTACATATGATAAGAAGATAGAAAATTGATTTGTGTTTTTACATAAAATGTTTGACCACACATGTCTCTTTGTTGTCTGACTCTGTGCTTTACAAGCCGCTTGGACATTGTCCACAAAACGAACAGAGCACTTCATGTAGGTCAAGTTGTGCAGACATAACCGTGCGCTCTCTCTAATCCTGTTTTAATGAAACATGTATTCACAGTAAAACTTAATGACATCTTTATAGGCAAAACGTGAGCGATTTCCGTTTAGTAATTGTAATAAATGATTAAAATTGGACAGAAACACTATTCTATAACAGTCTACTCAAACCCTCTTATTTTTATAAAAGCAATAGAAACCTGGAACCCTGAATCGGCTAATGAGGTACTAGTTGGGTCTCTCTCTCTCAATAAAAAAATAAATTGTCAAGTTCTTTATTGATTTCCAAGTTCACTAGCACTGTATCGGTCACTATTTGGTTATTTATCTCTCACCTCTCTCTCTCAACTTTTTCTCTCTCTATCTATTTTAATGCACCCAGTAATAATTGTTTTTTTTTTGGTTGCCACGATCACTAGTATTGCATAGGGACGTAAATGGTTATTTCTCTTTCCCCCTCTCTTTCTCTCACCTAATGGATCCGATAACAGGTAAATTCCTTATTGGTTGTCACGACCACTATAGCTTGATTTAAAACCAAATAGGACTTTACAAAAGTGAAATCGGCCAGATGGAGTGGGGATTACAGCCTTTCTGTGCGAATAGGAAATTCACATCCTGCTGCGTGAGTGATCCTTGTTTCCAATTCGATGTTTAACTTCTTTTCGTCGCTTAATGCCATTGTAGCTGTGGTAGAGTGATTTACTAGTGCTGTAGCTAGCTTCGTTCTGCAATTTCAGTTTTGCTTCCCTTCAACAGTTTCTTTCAAGACTTTACTGTCTAAATCTATATAGACGTTTATAACGTCTGAAAACGATAATGTGAAGAAAATAGGACGACTTCTTATACATCTCCGAAAACAAAATACACTGTAGTGCCAGATAATCTGTCTTGGTGGTTAGATTAGAGTTTCTCAAGTTTCCTGTAACAGTATCCTGAGGAACCCTCATCAACCACATTCAGCCACAACTAGAATTATTTATCTAACCAAAACATCCTTCACGTGGACATGTAATGACCTTTAAAGAGGATCTCTGAAGACAGCTGATTGGAGAGAGATTATCCAATTAAAAATGATTATTTACATTCCAACCAATCCTGTTAGAGTTAGAGTCCACATGGACTGTCAAAACTCACACCCAAAAGTAAAACAAGAACAAGAGGGAGAACCCATATATAACCTCATGTTGAGCCCTCAAGAGTCAGTTTTTTTTAGTCAGTTTTTTGGCAGTTACCTAGTAAAAGTTGGTTAGTTAGAATGAGTTACTTAGTTAAAGTCAGTTAGTTAGAGTCAGTCAGTCACATTTAGTTAGAGAGAGTTAGAGGCAGATTTTGTTGGTAGATTGTGTTAGATTGTTAGTAAATTTGTATTATGTTTTGTTAATTTGGAAGTGTTGTATAACTGGAGGAGATGCTGAATCGTAAGTCAAAATATATGTAACATTTATTTCTGCAAATTGTCTAGTCATTAAGAACCACAGACCTTTCCATTACACCAATGAAGTTCCCAGTGTCTATATAAAGATCTATAGTCTCGACACATTACAAATTGGTGGCAGCGTTTGGGATAATGTCCGTTGCAATAACTACGGATTTATTACTTCATTTGTGTGTGGGAAAGTCTGTGGCATAGAATGGTAATGGTCAAAGTAATTAATTTGAAATTTTGATTTTTTTTGGAAATTTGATTGTTTTAATAAGAGGTATATGATAATCAATCTTATTAACTGTTAACTAATGACATGTGTAAAATGTTTGTGTTATTATTGTTATGGGAAATAGAATAGGAAAAAAGCGTAAGAGTGATACCTATGAGTATATGGATAGTCGTAGAAATTTTGGTAGCCCTTCAGGCCAAATAGTAAATAGAACACCGATAGTCCCAGATTTATTTATGAAAATTGGTACTAGAGTGGGAAACATTACTGCTTATTATAAACATATTAGTCCAGCGCCTAGTCCTAAACCTGTAACAATTCCGGTTAAGTCCGTTCAGTTTGCTAAATTGTCAAGTATCCCTGAAAGCTCTAATTCTAATCCCGAAGACCACACATATGATATTCCTAAAACTCAATGACTTCTCGACCTATATATTATCTTCCTGTTTCTGACCCTGATATTTTATTAGAAGGTTGTTCTACCTTGCTTAGAAACTTAATTCAGAGAATAATTGAGAGACACATAAATGGTTACTCCACATATACTGATGAAGAGAATGTTGTAAGAGTCAAATTGGTTAAGCTAGAGATAGAATATTTTAATTAATTTAAAAACAAATATTATTTTTTAAAAAAAAGGGGAGAGAGATAGGCAATTATTATCAAGACTACATGTTTATAACACTGATAGCCTATGTCATTCTTGGAATTGTGGTTTGCCTGATAACCGAGGTAATTCTTATCTTCATATACCAAGATAACCAGTCTTGTAACTTTTCCTTGTTTTTGTGTTTTGCTAATATACTTGGTAACGCAAACACTGTCGCCCGGCAAAGTAATTAAATAAATAATATCTAAAATATAAAATAAATTTTTAAAATGGCATCGGCACAAGAAGTGCAGGAACTTAGACAGGCTCTTGTGAAAACACAAGAACAATTAAAAATACAAGCCGAACAGTTAAAATTAGTTGTAAACCCTACTAGGATTAAAGACCTAACTACCGCAAATTTAATAGACGCATGGCGAGGTGATGGACCGATACCAGTTAGTGAATTTTTTGATAACATCGAGCGAGCAGCCCAGGTAGGAAATTGGAATGAACAGGATAAAGTATCTTTATTAAAACTGAAATTAAAGGGATCAGCTGCCTTGTTTCTAAATAGTAACCCCGAGCTACAACATACCGATGTAACATTTAAAACACTCAAAGATGCTTTTATTGAACGGTTTAGGGTGAAGCAATTAGATCAATTCCATTATGTTGCGCTTCAAAACGCTATTCAATTTAAAGACGAATCGCCTGAAGCTTTCGCAGATCGCTGTAAACGTCTTTGTGCAAAAACTATTAGGCAAGTGGACAATCCAGAATTGCAGAAAATAATTCGCGAAGAAGCGGATCGTAGAATGTTAGCTGCTTATACCAATGGTTTACTCGGTAATGTAGGTCAGCAAGTGAGATACCGCATGCCTATAACCATGGCCGAGGCAATTCAATTAGCTGTCACAGTAGCGGCAGTTGAGGCTAGAAAACCATTAAATGGTTATGAAAAGAGCCCACATAAGAACGTCTTTCTCACGCAAGTGACATGTTTCAAGTGTAACCGAAATGGGCACATATCGCGAAATTGTAGAGTCCAGGTACAAAAGAAAAATAGTTTCAAGGAACCTAATTATTCAGTAAAGAAGACCTACGATGGTAAAAGGATTGAATGTTACAACTGTCATAAGTTTGGACACATAGCTAAAGATTGTCGTAGCCGAAAGAACCACCCAAACGCGCAAGGTTCGGCGGGAAACAGCACCAACCTGTCGAACTGGGAGTAAAGACACATGTAGTAACTAGTTTAGTCCATAATAACGTAGATGGTCACATTATAATAGATGTAATTATAGGAAGAAAACCTTGTAAATTCATAGTGGATACAGGTGCAACCATATCAATCATAAAGAAAGGCATAAGTCGTAGTAAAATTTATCCGAATAATGTTATAGCTAAAAGTGTAACTGGAAACGAGTTAAGAGTATACGGAAAACAAAGGGTTTTAGTAAATTTAGAGGGGAAGTATGAGTTTTCCCATGAGTTTTTAGTAGCATCAATAGACATGTTATATGACGGTATATTGGGAATGGATCTTTTAAGACGCACAGGAGCTAAATTGGATTTAGCTACAGGTAAACTGTTCTTAGATAACAGTGTTTACCTTGTTAAAGGAGAAAAAGATGGAATTACGTGCGAGGCTAGTGTGAAATCGAAATCGCCAATAAGGAATTTTGAGCCTGATCAACTCTATTCCAAACCAAGCGATAATGATTCCGTGATCTTGCCAAACACTCCAGCATCATTTCGTGTTATGACCACAAAGGTGCAATCTTTACCTCCTATGTCGGAAGTACTTCTTAAGGGACGCCTAGAAGTAGAAAAAGAGAGAAAAGTTGTTCCCGAAATAGTTCTCGTTGAGCCGGAAGAATTGAAAATACATGGCGCAAGAGTAGCCAGAGTAATTAGTAGAGTAGGAAAAGAAATTCCGGAAGTGTTATTAAAAGTAATAAATTTTAGTCGAGAGACGTTAGAGATTCCTAAACATTGTGTTATAGGTCTAGCAGAAGACTATAAACTAGTTTGTTGTGATAGGAATGAAAGTTGTGTTGGGAAACACGAAGTTAATTATGTGAAAACAAAAGAGTTGAAAAGAGAACGTTTACAAACAGAGATGATAGAGAAGTTGTCTCATTTGAGTAAAAATGATCGAAAAATTTTGTATCCAGTGTTAAGTAGATACGCCCATTTGTTTGAAAAACCCAAAGGTCAATTAGGATGTAGTGTAAATGTAGAACATAAGATTGATACTGGTGAACATCCGCCTATAAAGAAAAATCCTTATAGATTACCAGAAGCACTAAAATCTGTAGTAAAAGAACAGATAGAAGAAATGCTAAAGGCAGGAATCATACAACCCTCCACTTCACCGTGGTCAAGTCCTGTTGTTATCGTAAATAAAAAGAGTCCAGATGGAACGCCTAAATATAGATTTTGTGTGGATTATAGAGCGTTGAATTCTATAACCAGAGGAGATGCATATCCATTGCCAAATATTGTAGAAACCTTGGATTGTTTGAATAATAGTACATATTTCACGACCATTGATTTATATAGTGGATTTCATCAAGTAAAAATGCACCCTAAAGATATCGAGAAAACCGCATTTAGTTTACCAGGACAACATTTTGAATTTAAAAACATGCCTTTTGGACTATGTAATGCGCCAGCGACATTTCAGAGACTTATGGATAATATTTTAATGGGAATTAAAGGAGAAGAAGCTTTAGTTTACCTTGACGATATTATAATATATAGCAAAACAATAGAACAACATGCCGAGAGATTAGATAAAGTCTTATCAAAACTGGAAACCGCAAATCTCTATGCACAGCTGTCCAAGTGCGTATTCACCGTTAATAAAGTGGAATATTTAGGACACATTGTTACTGACAAAGGGATTTTGCCAGATCCTAAGAAAATTCAAGCCGTAAAGAATTATCCAAAACCACTTAATGTAAAAGAGATAAGATCGTTTTTAGGTTTAGTCGGGTATTATAGACGTTTTATCAAAAATTTCGCCGAAATAGCTAAGCCATTAACAGAACTCACAAAAAAGGATATTGCATTTGTATGGGAGAAAAAACAAGAGGATGCTTTTCAAACCTTAACAAATTCCTTGTGTAATGAACCAATTTTAAAGTTCCCAGACTTTTCAAAGCCATTCATTCTCAGTACGGACGCATCGTCTGTTGCCATTGGAGCAATATTGTCGCAAATTCACAATGGACAAGAACACCCTGTTGCTTACGCAAGCAGGCAACTGAATAAAGCAGAAAGAAATTATGGAACAACAGAACGTGAACTCCTTAGCCTTGTTTGGTCAACCAAATATTTTCGATGTTACTTATACGGACGAAGGTTTACAGTCATAACAGATCATGCAGCACTCAAATGGATGTTAAGCCTAAAAGACCCTTCTTCTAGGTTGACACGATGGGCACTTCGTTTGTCCGAATTTGACTATGACGTAATTCACAAGCCAGGGAAACGACACACTAATGCAGATGCACTAAGCAGACACGTCAATGCAATCGTAACACCTTATTTTTCCAGACAAGAAATAATTGTTGAGCAACAAAAGGATGAATTCTGTCAAAACAAAATTAAAAACTCCACTAAATGTTTGGAAGATTATAAAATAGATACCGATGGTTTACTGTATAAATTAGAAGATAGTAAATTGAAACTAGTAATACCTAAGACCATGGTAAACAAAATTATTAGCCATCATCACGATACTATATTCTCAGGACATCAAGGGAGGAAACGAACCGCAAGTTTGCTCAAGGAAAGATACTTTTGGAATACTTTAGGCAGGGATGTTGAACATTACGTCGATCAGTGTATCTCATGTAACCAAAGAAAACTAGGAATTCGAAACAAAGCCCCTATGGCTGAGTTTACGCCGATTCAAGAACCTTTCGAATTAGTTTCTCTAGATATTGTAGGACCACTACCACTAAGTAGAAACGGAAACAGATATTTGCTAACTTTTATAGACCACATGACACGATATTGTGAAGCAATACCTATACCTATTCAAAATGCAGAAGTAATAGCGAAAGAGTTCGTTACAAAAATAATAACGAGGCATGGAGTACCAAAACGCTTATTAACAGATCAAGGAAGAAATTTTGTTTCAACTTTCTTTAAAACAGTTTGTTCTATATTAGGGATAAAGAAACTCCAAACTACCCCTTATCATCCACAATCAAATGGACTGCTAGAGAGATTTCATAGAACAATTGCCGATATGATATCACATTACGTAGCTAAAGATGGTAGAAATTGGGATGAGATAGTACCTTTCGCACTAATGGCTTACCGTAGTACATTACAAACAAGTACTAGAAATAGTCCGCATATGCTTTTATATGGGCACGAAATGAGGTTACCTAATGAAGATGACCTCTCAATAAAAACTGAAGTTCAAGAAGACACACGACCTGATTTAAATAAATTAATTGAAAGACTAAGACAAGTTAGGAAAACTGCTGTTAAAAATACGGAAATTAGTAGGAAAAATAACAAAAGGTATTATGACAGGAAATGTAAATTAATTAAGTATAAAGTAGGCGATTATGTGTTTCTACACAACCCGAATATAAAAAGAGGGCCAAAACGAAAATTTGGAAAAAATTGGCTAGGACCCTATATTGTAGAAAAAGTAATTAGCGATTTAAATTATAAAATTAGACTAAATAATAGAGAGACATCTGTAGTACATGTGAATCGACTTAAAGCAAGCAAATGTAAACAGGAAATAGCTAACCGCAGAGTCAACAGATTGCCAGCCTTATCACTTGATAACGGTGACAAGTGTTCCATTCATACTTCCACCGATACAGAATCAAATAATGACGAATCAGACACACTTCAAGGAAACGATTTAGTAGTGGGAGGCCCCATATTACAAGATGATAGTATTAATAATGAAGGATTAGAGATTAATAATGAAGAAGATTATGATGACGATGTGACTTTGGACGAAACCTTTATGGACCCAAGAGACCCTGAATGGATACCTGATAGAGTTCTCCCTATAAACCCATTCCCTCCTCCCCCTCATTCTTATAACTTAAGACCTCGTTCACAAAGTAGTAGAAGTAACTAATTCCTTCTATTTTATTTTCCATTTCAGAAATACTCATCATCCTTTCCCTGACGAACTTCATTGACTACAGTAAAGCTACCCCAAACTGCACTTATTCTCATCAGCCAATAGATAAAACCTGTGAGCTTAACAAAGGCTTAGTTTTTGTCAAAGAAAAGGATGTAATCTTTTCAACACATACATGGAACCTAGTAATATCTGTAGGTACCGAAGATTATGACGAAATATTGTATAATATAGAGTCTTTATTTACTCATCTTGAGTCACAGAAGAATATTTCTGAAATAAGTGACTTACTTCCATACTATGAAATATCACGACTTCGAGTTAGCTTACAAGTAACTCGTAATGAAATAACTAATTTAAGGCTCCTGTTGCCAAAACCTAGAATAACTCGAGGATTAATAAACGGAGTCGGTAATGCATTTAAATTTCTGTTTGGAACAATGGACGATGGAGATTTTCAAAGTATAAGTTCTCAATTAGATGGTCTTGATAAACAATCTACTACTCTAATACATGTGGAAGAAGAACAACTTACTTACATGAAGAAACTAACTAATGAAGTGGAAGGAAACTCAAAGGCAATCAAAACTATAGCAGGGACGTTAAAGGATACAATTTTAGAAGTCAAAAATACAAACTTCACTATTTGGAATGAAATAACTCAATTGAAGAGAAAATTACGATATCAAGCGCGTATTTCTTCCTTAATTAGAGAAATAGAGTTAACTTTAAGCTTAGTAGATAAACAATTAGTACAATTGCAGGAAGCTCTTGATGTTACTGCGACTGGTCACTTAAGCTCTATGTTAATAAAACCAGCTAAATTAAACATGATTTTAAAAGAAATTGTAACTCGTTTACCTAATGGTTTGTCTTTAATAACAGATATAGAGTTAGATAAGGTTTATGGTTATTATAAGATAGTTAAAGTTCATGCTATGTCTAGTAAAAATGCCATAAGGTTAATTATCGAAATACCTCTTACGTCAGATAACAAATATTTTGAATTGTTTAGAGTAAGACCATTGCCCTATTTTGACAATGACCTAGCACGGTTTGTAGTTGTAAGTGGAGAAGCAAGCTATTTTGCCATATCCAATGACCGACAGTGGTATGCTCTATTGGAAGAGAGTCAGCTGAGAGACTGCAATGACGAAGTCTCTGGAATTTGCTCGATAGATGTACCTCTACTTCCAGCGGCGGAAGGAGCCAGCTGCACACATGCAATGTTTGCCGGAGAGGACAGCAAGGCACATCAGTACTGCCAGAGAGACGTCTTACGAAACTACACAACGCCTACTCTGTACCCAGGTCCTAAAGGTGAATTTTGGATCTACAGTTTGCCCCATTCTATTATGTCCACTTGGCAATGTACTTTTCCCAATGAAATTCCTCTTAGGTCTACCCCTCATACTTCTACTCGAACTTTAAAGGGAACTGGTATCATTTATAATACCCAGAATTGTTATATCTATTCTAAATATTTCAAGATATCCCCTCACTCTGAAGGACAAACTTATTTCAAAGTACAATTCAACCATATCATTGTCCCCGCAATTTCAGATATCCTAACTTCAGTAGAACGATTCTTATTTAAAAATCAATCTTCCTATAATGAAAGTAATATTTCGAATTTAGAAGAAATTATAAATAATCACTCAGAACGAGCTGATGTCATAAGTATAGAAAGACTCCAGAGGAAGTTGATAGAGATAAGGAAACCACAAGTAGTAAACAATTTATTTCTGACCTACCTCACTGTGATAATTATTGTTATTGTCATCACTAGTTTTTTTACTGTCACCTGTGTACTTCAATGTCGTTTTACGAAACAAAACATTCAATCATCCCTTAGCCTTGAACGTGAGACTCCAGCCGTTATAGCTGCCATACCTGCTGCATTCAACCTAATACCAGATGACAACGTACCAACCACAACTAGATATGCTCAAGGTCATCTTACGTCATCAATTTAGTGAAAGTGTTTGTGAATATTAGAGAAAATATGTGTTGTTTACTTAAAGAATTTCAAGTAAAAAAGAAAAGGTGTACTTGTAGTCTGAATTAAATTACTTCAGATAGACATTAGTTATTTAAAAATTTGATTTTGTTTTAAAATATATTTACATTAAATTTAGTATAGATCTTTAAATATTTTTTGTGTAAATGAACAGTTTTTGAATTTGTCAATTACGTAAAGAACATTTAGATTAGTTGTTTTATGAATATTGAACTTTAGTTTTATACAAAATGGAGATCTTTAAATATTGCCATTATTTAATCGATCATTTATTATTATAATATATCCAATTCAGATAGTCTTTGTTTTATCTAGATAATCATTGTTTTCTTAAGAAAGCACAGTTTGATTATGTAGAGGATTTTATTTTAAAATTTGGATTTAAACTTAAGATTAGAGTATAGAGTTTAATAATTTTGCAGAAAACTTAATGATTTTAAGAAAAATATTTCTTAAACTTTTTTTTATTTATGTTTTTGAAAAGAAAGACTCCCTGAGCCTTCTTTTTTAAAAGAGAGGGTGGTTGTAGTGCCAGATAATCTGTCTTGGTGGTTAGATTAGAGTTTCTCAAGTTTCCTGTAACAGTATCCTGAGGAACCCTCATCAACCACATTCAGCCACAACTAGAATTATTTATCTAACCAAAACATCCTTCACGTGGACATGTAATGACCTTTAAAGAGGATCTCTGAAGACAGCTGATTGGAGAGAGATTATCCAATTAAAAATGATTATTTACATTCCAACCAATCCTGTTAGAGTTAGAGTCCACATGGACTGTCAAAACTCACACCCAAAAGTAAAACAAGAACAAGAGGGAGAACCCATATATAACCTCATGTTGAGCCCTCAAGAGTCAGTTTTTTTAGTCAGTTTTTTGGCAGTTACCTAGTAAAAGTTGGTTAGTTAGAATGAGTTACTTAGTTAAAGTCAGTTAGTTAGAGTCAGTCAGTCACATTTAGTTAGAGAGAGTTAGAGGCAGATTTTGTTGGTAGATTGTGTTAGATTGTTAGTAAATTTGTATTATGTTTTGTTAATTTGGAAGTGTTGTATAACTGGAGGAGATGCTGAATCGTAAGTCAAAATATATGTAACATTTATTTCTGCAAATTGTCTAGTCATTAAGAACCACAGACCTTTCCATTACACCAATGAAGTTCCCAGTGTCTATATAAAGATCTATAGTCTCGACACATTACAACACCATATCTAACTATCGACCATGCTATATCTAACTATCCACACATTGCTATACCGAGTTAACTTGGAATGTTTTAAAATTCCTTCTATTAACTCACACTCTCTATAAATATATCTTGTACTAAATTTTAATCGATATTAAAATACGTTTTTATTCATTCAATCAAGTTCAAATAAATTTTTTAAAGCTATAGCTGATGACAATAGATTTTAATTATATGTTTTTTTAAAAATATTTATTCAACAATTGAAATACAAAAATTTGAGGGTTTAGGTCAGAATCAAACACTGTTCAAACTCAGAGTTATTAAGAGTTAATTAACAGCTAATTAATGTTTAACAGTTAATGCTTATAATTATGCCGACAATTATATAATCCTATAAGAAAATGTTATAAAAATTCAAATATTGTTATTAACCTTTTGTTAAATCGATATGTTTTTTTAAAACTTATTATTATCAACATATTTTATTTGATATTGTTTACTTACATTGTTACATTAAAAAAAAAAAATAGATTTTAGTGTTAACCGCTGGTAACATATGTCAACTAAAAAAGTTTTAAAAATTTTCAAAAGTTTGGGTTTCCTTCAGTATTTTACTATATTTAACGTTTTACCATAATGTGACCAACAAATACATTTTTTGAACATACCGCGGCTAAATCAATTTCTGTCACAGCCCTCTGACACAAGTAAATAGAATGTTTACAGTGACGTTGAGCTATTTTGTTGTGACATATTATTAACCTGGACTATCCCTGGTAAGAAGTACGTATAATGTTAACAAAGGAAAATGAGTTTGAGTTGGAAACAGATGATGAACCAAGAATATTTAGAGAGATTAGGTTTTAAAATAAATGACTGAGACGAAATAGTGGGAATTGTATCATACTCATAGCAAAACATTTCTAAAGATTGATCCAAAGAGAATAGACAGACAACAGCTGAGAGAATAAAACCACATAGTGCCTCTTCAGCACTTTATACAAAATGCCTATTTCTTTGAGGAACAGTTTGGCTTTACTGCAGTGATACTACCAAGACGACCCTTGTGGACTATATGTCAAAACGTATGCCTCAAAAGGAACTCTCCGCGTTTACATTAATATATTATATGGAACACGCTGAGGCGTTATATGGAAAAATGTATATTTCTAGGGGGAAAAGCTTGAGTTTGCTTTAGTGGTACTAGCTAGACGCTCGTGGGGAATACATGGAGAAGGTACAGCTCAAAAGGAAAGCCTCGTTATGTAGAAAGCGTCACGTTAGCGTAGTAGCTAGAACACTCTGATGTGTGCATTATAAAATGTATGTAAGGGGGAAAACTAAAGTTTGCTTTAGTGGTACTAGCTAGACGCTCGTGGGGAATACATGGAGAAGGTACAGCTCAAAAGGAAAGCCTCGTTATGTAGAAAGCGTCACGTTAGCGTAGTAGCTAGAACACTCTGATGTGTGCATTATAAAATGTATGTAAGGGGGAAAACTAAAGTTTGCTTTAGTGGTACTAGCTAGACGCTCGTGGGGAATACATGGAGAAGGTACAGCTCAAAAGGAAAGCCTCGTTATGTAGAAAGCGTTACGTTAGCGTAGTAGCTAGAACACTCTGTTGTGTGCATTATAAAATGTATGTAAGGGGGAAAACTCAAGTTTGCTTTAGTTGTACTAGCTAGACGCTCGTGGGGAATACATGGAGAAGGTACAGCTCAAAAGGAAAGCCTCGTTATGTAGAAAGCGTCACGTTAGCGTAGTAGCTAGAACACTCTGATGTGTGCATTATAAAATGTATGTAAGGGGGAAAACTAAAGTTTGCTTTAGTGGTACTAGCTAGACGCTCGTGGGGAATACATGGAGAAGGTACAGCTCAAAAGGAAAGCCTCGTTATGTAGAAAGCGTCACGTTAGCGTAGTAGCTAGAACACTCTGATGTGTGCATTATAAAATGTATGTAAGGGGGAAAACTAAAGTTTGCTTTAGTGGTACTAGCTAGACGCTCGTGGGAAATACATGGAGAAAGTACAGCTCAAAAGGAAAGCCTCGTTATGTAGAAAGCGTCACGTTAGCGTAGTAGCTAGAACACTCTTATATGTGCATTATAAAATGTACGTAAGGGGGAAAACTCAAGTTTGCTTTAGTGGTACAGCTCAAAAGGAAAGCCTCGTTATGTAGAAAGCGTCACGTTAGCGTAGTATCTAGAACACTCTGATGTGTGCATTATAAAATGTAGGCTATGTAAGGGGGAAAACTCAAGTTTGCTTTAGTGGTACTAGCTAGACGCTCGTGGGGAATACATGGAGAAGGTACAGCTCAAAAGGAAAGCCTCGTTATGTAGAAAGCGTTACGTTAGCGTAGTATCTAGAACACTCTGATGTGTGCATGATAAAATGTATGTAAGGGGGAAAACTCAAGTTTGCTTTAGTGGTACTAGCTAGACGCTCGTGGGGAATACATGGAGAAGATACAGCTCAAAAGGAAAGCCTCGTTATGTAGAAAGCGTCACGTTAGCGTAGTAGCTAGAACACTCTGATGTGTGCATTATAAAATGTATGTAAGGGGGAAACTCAAGTTTGCTTTAGTGGTACTAGCTAGACGCACGTGGGGAATACATGGAGAAGGTACAGCTCAAAAGGAAAGCCTCGTTATGTAGAAAGCGTACTATCGAATCGATATTGAGGACCATGTACAACTCGTAACCAGAATAAGATACTGCTTGTATCTTAAGTGCCCCAATCAACAAATTTATTGTTACTTTTTATTACGCGTATGTATTTGTAATTTCGTAATTTTACGTTGACAGTTTTAACGTGAGATTTCATTGTAGAACTGAATCACATCGTTTTAAGTATGTTGCATCTATCTTCCAATATAGAAGCTGATGTGATGATGACGTCCGTTCTGTACATAGCTGACGTGTGATTAATAAATGTCAGAAAATCTGATATTCAGCATTACTCAGCGCTAATAGAGATGTATCTTGGATAACAGTAAAGAGTCATTGGGCACGCAACTTGCTCGCCTCAACGCATCACGTGATTAGTCTATCCTAACTAGATATACTTGCTATTAGTATTTTAGATAACGGTGTGAAATAAATAATTTTAGGTTATTTATTCTCACTAAACTTGTGTTTAGTATCATGACTATATTTATGAGCGGACGTATTATTGGACGAAGAATAATGCAATTGGAGGGAAACACAGAAGGTTGGCAAGGCATGGAGTGTTTTGCTTCTCCATGTTGCCTTCTTCCCTGTCTTATATATAATTCCTGGTTATTGAATTACTTCCTAAATATTTATTGGTTGAGATTATCTTGTTACGTTTCTTGATTTTTTGAACGGCGTATTGAGGTCATGATTTCTGAACCTTTATCTACGGTACATTTAGTATTGTTAGTGCTTTAGTTATTATTAACCAAAATTAATTGGCTAAGCCTACATTCTGGAAAAATTCTAGCTTCCTGCTAAATCACCTTTTTTCATACACATATTTACGTAACACATTTTGTGAAATATTCTATCTTTATTTCAAGGGATATTGCATGTTTTATTCATGCGCGCCTTACACCTGAGTCCTGATACCCCCTAATTGGGGGACTGGAGAGTTCATTGCCTATTTAGTAAACAAATTACAATATAGATCAAGAATAGAGGTTTGTACCCTTATTCGTTTAATTGAACTGTAAAAATACAGTGAGAGCTCTCTTTTGTTGAGTAATAATTTTGAATATCGTGGAGGGAGTAAATTAAAATAGGAGACACAAAACCAATTCATTTACTCTTCCTCTTTCTCCCTGTTCGTCTCTCTTCTCCCTTTTTTTCTCAATCAACCTTCTTCTTTTCTCTTTCTCCCTTGACGAATTGGCGAGAACTCTAGAATATCTATATTCAGTATATATTTCGATCCAATTATCTTTCGACTGAATGTATAAGGTGAAAATACAAGTTAGCAAGAAGCCTGGAAACTCTTAGAGCTGGATGTATCTGATGCAATGATGTCTAATGAAAAAGCTACATTCTTTTTAATAAATGTATCCGATGCAATGACGAATTATCGAAAAGGCTAAAATATCTTTTTCCTGAATGTATCAGCAGTAATAACGAATTACAAAAAGGCTAAAAATATTTCTGCTGAATGTGGCCGATGCGATGACGAATTAGCTACAAGAATAGAAAATTTTTGTAATGAATGTATTCGATGCTAAAAGAAATTAGCAAGTAGACTAGCAACACCTTTGTGGTGAATGTATCCGATCCAATGACGAATTAGCGAGAAGACTGGAAAGTAATTGTGTTGAGTGAATTCGATGGCATGACGAATTAGGAAGAAGGCCATAAAATCCTTTTGCTGAATGTATCAGATAAAAAAGCTACAGAGGTACCTAAAGTATTTTTGTACTGAATGTATTTGAAAGTATCAAGTTTCGAAACAAACTTACAACGACTCAATATAAGTTTCGTTATATTTTTATGACCATTTAAAGAAGTATAATACACATTTTCCCTTCCCCCGTTTACCGCTTCAACTTTAAATTATTCTAAAGTAAAGCAACTTCTACAGGAAAATATAATTTTTCTCAAATATTTACAAGACGAAGCTCAATACTTCATATTTCTGTCGTCTTCAAATTTGTTCTTCTTAACTAGATTGTAACGTTCGTAATTGGATTGTTATTGTCTTCTATTCTTTGCTAGATAAAGTTGTTTAAACTTTAATGCTGTTACCATGGCAACAACATTTGCTGTAGCAATAACATAGAATTTCCGTCCAGCAGCGTCCCAGCTATGATTGAACGCAAATTATTCCAATCAAATCGAAACTACGCTAATTTAACTTTATTTGGTTCAGCTAAAGTAATTGATTCCGTAACTAAATGTAACCTAAACTTTACCCCAACATAACACAGCCCTTAGAGGAAAACCTCTTCAGGGATGTTTTTGAAAAGAGGATTTAGATCTTTTATTGTAAGTACATATGCCTTCAAAAATTTAAGTTTGGGCTGTAACTTGTAAAAGTTGAGAAACTCAATTCTCTACTCTGCAAGTTCGGCTTCCGCATAGCCATCTTAGAGGGGACGAGGTTCCACTATGTACCTAGTGACAACTACTAAGGAAAGTTAGTTAGCGGAACTATTCTGGCCGCTCGGAAAGTCTTACGACCGGACTCCTCCTGGGCGTTAGTAGTTCCTCCTACTAGATCTTTAGTAGTTTTGAAAAAACGATCGAAACCGTAATTACAGGTTTTAGTACTCGTCTAGCAACAGTATCAAACTGATGGCGATGTCAAGTACATCAGAAGGGAGCTGAGACCACGTAAATTAGGAGGTAGTCGAGGAAACATACGTGCCGAGAGCACGTAAAATAAGAGGGAGCCGAAACCACATACATTAACAGGCAAACGATGTCAGATATATTGAAGAGGGAGCTGAGGCCACGTACATTGACAGGGAGGCGAGACTACGTTAAGATGCAGGGAATGCCACGTACTTCAGGAGAGAGCAGAGGCCCCGCACATTAAGAGGGAGCCGAGCCCACGTGCATTAGGAGGGAGCCGAAACCACATACATTAAGAGGGAGCCGAGACCACGTACATTAAGAGGAAAACGATTTCAAGTATATTGAAGAGGGTGCTGAGTCCACGTACATTGACGGGAGGCGAGACTACGTACATTAAGAGGCAGGGAAAAGAGCACTACTTCAGGACAGAGCAGAGGCCCCGCACAATAAGAGGGTGCCGAGCCCACGTACATTAGGTGGAAGCCGAGGCCACGTACCTAGAAGAAGGATAGGTGTGCATATCATGCACATGGAAGAGAGAGGCAATGTCACGAAAATCGAATACAGAGGCGAGGCAACTTACATCTAAGAGAGAGCCGTGATCACGTACTTTAAAGATGGAGTCTATGCCAAGTACAACTAAAAGGGAGCCGATACCACGTACATTACCAGGAAGTCGAGACCACGTACAATAAAAGGGAGCCAAGCCCACATATATATAAGGAGACTATGTATCGTACTAAAAGAGAAAGTTGATGTCACGTACATCGAACACAGAGACGACCCAACGTACATCTAAGATATAGTCGACGCCAAGAACTTCGATAAAAGAGGGTATGTCACGTACTTAATTAAAAAAGAGGCGTTTTGGTGGATCTGTTACACGTTTGGTTCTTACTACAATGTAAAACCATTTCTGCATGTTACTGCTTCGTACTGCATGTTATGCTTGTAGGCATTGTTGACGGCTTAGAAATAGTAAACCTTTTATTGAAACTTCAAGCTTTGAATATGAAAATTATTATAACATTTTTAATGTGTATAGCTTCAAATACCTCTCTTAACGATAAACCAATATACAACTGGTGAGCAAATTTGTAATTAAATTTAACATAAAAATTGGCTTGTGTGTATTTTATACCCCAGGTAATATGATAATTTATTTGGTCGTGCACATAAGGAGTACACACTCACGCGTGCGCGATTACTCGCATCACTTTATACGTTTGTTCTTCCCTCAAAGAGCGAACAAGCTAACAACTTGACATATATAACTGACGGCACGTATGCCGAAGACTTACTTCGATCGACTGTGAATGAAACCTTAATGTCTTAACTGCAACCAAGTTGAATAGAGCCGTTGTAATCAGGGTCCACCAGTGTCGGGTTCAGTGCAACCCGTGTGTTAAACCCCTGCTATTGATTACCATGCTCCAGTTAGCGTCCTTTAAGATAAACACAGACGACTGTAGGCATTAATCATTCCAAGTGACTTGATAAGTCTGCTTTAAAATAATCAATTCGTGGAAATAAATTCAAGGACATAAGGGCGGTATATTTAAGTCAAGACGTCTGGATACAATTTATTAGTAACAAATTTATTATTGATAAGTGTGATTTATTGGGATCAAATGTTACTTGTTTTAAACGAATCTTAAACTTGGTTTAACAAATTTTGGTAGATAGGCTGTATCTACTAGATAGGCTTTAAATTTAACATTACTATATTTAAATTAATCCTGTTAGAACATATGCCATTAGGGAATCCGTAAACAGAGGGTATGTGTTTGAGCGAAGTTTAAATGGCAACATTTATCTTGTATAAAACAAATAGTGTTGGGGAGTAATGAAAAGGGTCTAAAAAAGTACTTCTACACTTTTTTTCTACTTTTCTATAATTATTGGAAAGGACTAGAAACAAATACATATTCGTATAGAAATAGAACCCTTCGTCATTTTATTATAGTTAAACACCTTATTTAGTATGTTTGGAGATTGAAGATGTCAGAGAACGCCCGAGCAGGTATTTTCTAGTTTGGCAATTTCGTTACCCGGTTCAAATCTTGCATTAGTAAAAGAGTGGACACTAACGTGCCCTAAGAAACATGGAAACCCTGTTAATCCCAATCGTCATGGGAACCAGCAGTCCCTGAATAATAAAGACAAACTTGCACACCTCAAAAATTTGGGGCTAATCCAATATCGATCTATGAATCTTCATGTTCAAAGTCTGGCACGTTTTGGGACCACGCAACTTTCTAATACCATGAAATTAATTTCTCAAAGATGTATATGAAATTTTCCCGCATCTGGTTGTCGTTGAAACTTCTATTGCACAACCTTAAACTGTTGCCATGGATACCACAACATATCATAAATAGTGCTGTAAGGTTGAAAATGAATGAAACTATTAAAATAAACAAACTGGAAATAAGTAAACAATAATATAGTTTTTCTTTGTCGACCTCAGTAGGAATTACTTTTTAAAAAAATTTTATATTACTTGTTTATTATCTGCATCTCTTTGTCTTATGTTATTTCAAGTAATGTTCGTATCCAATAAATATAAGTATCTAATATATATATACAAGGGAATACTCTTACTTAATTTCTGAATACAAAATGTTATAACCCCCTGAAAATAGCAGTTGTTCGAAAGCGTTATCTAGAGTGTGACGGAGGTGAGTTGGTGATGACAGATGGAATCCACCTGGGTTTTACTTCTATAGCAATAATCTCCGTCATTTGTTTGTGCCAGATCTCTTACTCAAACAATATATCCAATTTTATAATTATAAAGTAAACACATATTTATTTTATTTATAATTATAACGTATTTACTACGCCTTGGTTTACACTGAACTTCCATTTTTTCGGAATGGTTGTGCATGAGAATAACTAAAATATATGACATGTTTGTGGTGGCTGTAAACCCGATATACGAGGCCTAATGTCTCTGAAACTGGACACAATGGCCATTTATAAACATTTAACTTTGTTACAAAGCAGGGAGGAGTTTGGGGGCAGTTTCACTTTGTAGTGTTTTTATGGGACTACACTTCAAACAAAATTTCATTAAAATTCCTACCTTCCTGTTTTTCTTAATACTTGATTTGGACATGATCGCTTCTCTTAGCTTTAATGTATGTTGCAGTAATCATAAACACCAGTTTGGAGTTCTCTACACAAGCCATTGTCGGGTATCTCTGGAATGTTTAATATTAGACATTACAAGCGTTTAATGGCGACACGTGCTTGCAGTAGTGTAACATGAACAGATATAGAGTTTTATAAAATCGTCGTCTCTTACTTCAAGAATAGAAGAAAGGATTGGAACTAAAAATCCTATTCAGCCCTTATTCTAAAATTGTAATCAAGCCCTCCGAATGTTTTGTTATCCTGGTGTTCCTGGACAAATACTGGATCATTGCTATGGTTTATAACTGTTTCAGGCACTGCAATCTTCGCAACTTTATAACGTAGAAGTTGCCGAAACAATTGTTTCCTTACACACAAAATCGATTTTACAATAAAAATTATTTGTAATGATTAGGAAACTTTTCAGAAACACGGTAAGATTAATAAAACTTGACGTTGATGCCCATAAAGCTTATAATTCAAAAGAGGTTGAATTAACTTCAAAATAAATGCTACTATGCTTCTAATCAACAGAACAGGACACACCTATCAATACAAATCTCCAATATGTCTTACTTCGTCAACGTTTCTGTCATTCATCAACAACCTATATAGCTCTTTTCACGGGAGAATGTTGTTGAAAGGCCGAAACGCCGAAGAACTAATGAATATTGGAACTGTATGTCGATGAATTGGTCTTGTTCTGTTCATCACAAGCATAGCTCATCTCAATACATACAAGGCGTTATATTAGGTTAATAATAAAACTTCAGAAATACATAAGATCTTTAAAAATGACTTGATTCTAATGGGAGTTTAACGGACTGCTCATCATCAGTAGAAACCCTTCTTTAGGTTAGTCTAATCTGGATCGGGTCGAACTCGCAAAGCTGGGAAGTACTTGATGTTTTGGTAATTGAATTTCAATGAGTTTAGAGATTGCAAAAGATTAAGTTGCTATTGTTACCTTCAATTCATAACACTCCAGGAGGTGACTAATTTATGTTTACAGAGATAAGGTTAAAGGTCATGCTATGCCGTGTAATAGAAAATATTATAACAAAGACATAGAAGAGGGTACTTCACTGATCAGTAGTAATCTATAAGGATTTCGTTGCGCAGGAGGGACTACAGAAAAGAACTCAATTTAATACGTTGCAAAACACTAGATATTGCAAACTATTTTTATCTGACTACTCCCCACTTTTACTATGATTTCTTTTCTACTTGAATTATAAAAAGATTACACAGAAATATACAATTTTATTCTGTCTAATTGGTTTCACGTGTAATTTCTACGCCATAGATTGAGGTGCAATATTTAATGAATCCATCTATCGGTAAAAGCAAGCGGGAGAACTCGTCACTGCGGTTCCATTACTTTACGAGTCGGGATTATTTCATGAATTTATAGAAATGTCTAGCACTACTGCACTGTTATATTAGGTATCGGGTTAAACAATATTAGGTAATAATACGAAGCAAGATATATTTGGGCAAATGCTGGCGTGTCTTCAGCCATGACAAAATAGCTCCTTAACCAGATTAAATCTAATTGTAATCTTAAATATTTGTTGCTCATTCCCTATAAACTACATAATATATTCATATTTTTAAAGCTTCAGATATCGATTGATTGAAATATTTATTTGGTGTTAGCTTTTGATTTGATTATTATAATAACAGTAATCAGCAAACTAGACGAATGGACAAACTTTTTTAAATCTAATTAAAAGAAATTAATTTTGTTATGTTTTAAAAAAACATTCAAGTTTTACTTACACACACAAATACACACACACACACACACACACACACACACACACACACACACACAAATACACACACACACACACACACACACACACACACAACACACACACACACACACACACACACACACACACACACACATACACACACACATATGTATATATATATATATATATATATATATATATATATATATATATATATATATATATATATAGACCCTATATATATTAATAACGTAACAAATTTCTATGTATACATACATACATATAGATGGATGTGTACATGCTCTAAACTCACATTACCTAAGGCAGACTAATTATTTATACTTGGAGTTAAAATTTACAAAAACTAAAGAGACTAAAAGAAAAGACTAGAGTTAGCTAGAGTTCAAGAGCTATAAGTTTTGAGTTTAAAAGGTTGCATTGTGTGTAATAGTTATTGCATCTTAAAGTAAAGTAAATCAAAAACAGGATGTGAGTGTCAGAGATGAAATGGTCCAGAGGTGGTGTAAAGAAATATTAGCCACCCTCATTACGCCGTTGGCTACTTTTGCAAGGGAAATTATATCACGCCTCGTTAATTATCTGTCCCTAGCACGCAGCGAACTCTTGCAAACAACGTCGGCATTACCAATAGATAGAATTCATACTGCAACAAGTTTATTTCATTTTTTCTGCATCCTGAATGAAAATTGTCGACAAGGCACTGATCTACTTTTTGAACCTGCAACGGATTTATATAAGTTTTATCATGTTTTTACAAAGTTTATTGTAGAGTGTTTTAATTGTATAGAGCTTAATGTATTATTTTAATGTTTATTACTGATTTTCTTACTGTGAATAAGTAAGATTAAAACACACCTATATAAATACGATTGAAAACTCTCTTTAAATAAGTACTAAATCAGAAAAAATGCAACTTACTCAATGGTAATATATTACAGTTTTAACGTCATAAAACTAGGTATTTTACTTTTTTTGGCATTAAAAAAATCACGTTTGTGAAAAATGTTTGAAAAAATGTTAACAAACTATTCTTTTGTTGGTCCCTATTTCCTGGCTTTATGCATGCGTTCGATCAAGTTGACGCTAACATATATTACCTTCTGTAAAGATCACATCCGCTAGCTAAAGAAATGTTAACAGTACAACAGTATGAAATCTTACTTTACTAAAAAAACTAGTTACCTCATTGTTTATTTTATTAGCTTGAAAAAACAGCTGATTATTTCCCATATGATATGTATCAACTGACTTATTTTTACATTATTTTCAATCCTGCACTACAGAATATCAATTCTGTAGTACAATTCCTTTTGTTGTACATACCCACAAAAGATCAAGACAACAGTTGATTACTGCCCGCATTTTACGTATTAAATGGGTCATTATTAAGTTGTTTTCAGACGTTGCTACAGAATATAAATAGATGCCTATAAGGGAGCAGGATCACTGCGTAATCTGCTCCATGCTATCTAGTAGCTGGCCGTTGTTAGGTTGCTTTCATAAATAGAACATCAGTAAATGCCTATTAGTTTTTTTTATATTAGTTGGGCTTTTATTAGGGGCCTTGATATGTAATTGAAAAATATTTATGAGAAAGTTTTGGTTAAACGGTTCAAACGCGCCAGAACATGCATATTCTCATACAATAGTTCTAAATGCACAATACTTCGTATGACCTTTTCACAAAGCACTCGAAGTGGGAATAGACGATTCTATACGTTTGATTTTTCTTTGTAAACTACAAACGCGTGTTTCAGCTGCAGTGTATCAAATCACAGATGCATTCAATACGCCGAGTGTAGCCCAAGGTGTGATTTGAAAGCTTGTTTGTAACATTGTACCGACAATTTATCGAATAATGTTTAGCTATGACAATGGCCTACTTCACTTAGAGAGTTCAGCTTAGCGAGTATGCATTGCCTAAGCAGTGAAGGTAGTTCTTACCTTACGCAGGCATTGTAACAATGCATCTAACCGGTTCTTGACCTTCACCTCTAACCGAATAGTAACTTTCTATTTATAGTAAACAAAAACATTTATAATACACAAAACTCTTCGGTTCATCCTTTATTTCTATTTGTGAGTTTATTAAAAATATGTTCACAGTGAAAGTTGAAAGATGTCGTGCAGGGGCCTAACAATGAACATAACGGTGGAATGCTGCTGGTCAAGATACATTATCAGTCTATTGTTGCTCCGTACATTAGCATTCGCATTGGGTGAGCGGAAGGTTAGGACAAGTCAGTGAAATGGAAACTTTAGTAGAGCCACTTTACTCAAGGTCATGTCGCTTATATTTACCAGCAAAACCTTGCAGCCCTGAAACATAGGCCAACGGTCTTTATTGCAGCTAAGATGAGCTATTCCAACCTAATCTAAACCACTTACGATTATACTAACTTTAGTTATATTTATTTGGTTCACGTTAGTTATTATGATTCGGGATGGTTTGTATTGCAATTTGTTAATGTTTTGTTTCTAAACAGCCTGCAATTCTAACTGAAACACTTCCTACAAGTGTATTACAAATTCATCCGCAAAGCGTTTTGCTCATCCCCCTGAAAAACAATGTTTACAAACCTACATGCAAACATTCTAAAACTCTACTGACAATGATTTCTGCAAACAGGCTGCAAATATATCTGCGAAACGTTTTGTTCACCCAACTGAAAAAAAAAATGTTTACAAACCTACTTGAAACAGCCTGCAACCCTACCGGCAAAGATTCCTGCAAACAGGCTCCAAATATATCTGCAAAACGTCTTGCACGCCTACCTGAAAAAAAAACATCTTATATACCTGCCTGCAAACAGCCTGGAATTATGCTGATAAAGATTTCTATAAACAGACTGCAAATATATCTGCAAAACGTTTCGCACACAGATCTAAAAACAAAATGTTTACAAACCTCCCTGCAACTGTACCCTACCTACAAGGCTTCCCGCATAATGACTGCAAATCCATCTGAAAAACGTTTTCCTCACCCACCTGAAAAAAACTGCTTTCAAACAGACCTGCAAACAGCCTGCCACCCTACCGACAGATATCTCTGTAAACAGTATATAAATATATCTGCAAAACGTCTTCACACCCACTTGCAACACTACTAGCCAAATTACCAGCAATAATGTAAACTTACCTTGAAAACTTCCTGCAAACATCTTAGTATCTGACAAACCTGCCTGCAACCTGTTAATTTGTCTGCAAACAGCCGGTTGTAATATAATTTTAGGGTGTAACACTCTTAAATAATTAGGTGTTCCATATAAATTCATTTAGAGTATAATGAAGAAAATGTATTTTAATTTTAACTAACTTAAATTCTGCATGATAAATGATTAACACATAAACGGTAGAAATCGACTTTGGATATTCATTTCTAAAATTAAATTTGAATACTTAACTTTCTACCTTCTCGATACATAAATTGTAATGCTTTATTGTACACTTAACAAGCAATTAATATATGTAAAGAATAGTTAGTAGCAATTTAAAATAAATCTCTTGACACATTGGTTGTCATTTGTTCAATTAATATTGTATTTTAAAACGTTCAATCGTTAATTCACACGTAACCTTGTTCTAGCTTCAAGATAGGAAGACCGTCACAGACAGACAGTATGTGTGCTTGAGCTGTGACGTTAGAACTAGAAGCCCTGGTAAGTAAAATTAAATATTTTGGTAATAAGCAAAAGAACACAAAAATAAAGATAAAATTACCCAAGTAAAAAGGGCGAAGCGTTACAAGAGTAAACAATATAGTATCACCTAGAAGATGCGTGGGCTAGTGGATTGTAACAGAACGGAATCTAATCGTCTCTTAACAATTTGTTTGACTCAATCACTGAACGGTAATTGTAAAATACAAGTAGAACAGTTCGAAATATATACTTGAAATACAACCACCGACAAAACAATACAGAGCGAATAAGCAATCATTATACTAAATATCAGGCTTTGAATACACATTGACGGTATTTTAGGGATGCAGCTGTTAATTAACATTTGCTTTATTAAAAACCTCTTTACGGGAATTGTAAATAATTGACTCGATGGAACGTTATCACAAAGGCGGTGCTTTACGATTGGAAACACAAAGCAGTCTATAACACTTGATCTACAATTAGCCTGGATTTTTTCTATTGCACACTCTCACACAGTGCAATCACTGCATAACCAGGGGCTGCTAGGCAATATAAATTTATCCTTATATTGTGTATGTTTCCATTCTCCATTCCATGTTTCCACACTCTTATGGAAACTCAATACTGCATCATCATACCCTGATACACAATATATGTATACCAAAGTATTAAGTATGTTTGCATTCCACATTTTCATACTAATTCAACACTATCAGCAAGTGCTGTTAGGCAATATAGATACACCCATATATTACGTATGTTTCCTTGTTACATTCTTATGCAAGCACAATAATGCACCATCATACCCTGGTACACAATATATGTATACTAAAGTATTAAGTAGGTTTGCATTTCGCATTTTCATACTAGTTTAACAGTCTATGAGGAGGGGCTGCTATGCAATATAAATACACGCATGTATTGAGTATGTTTCAAAGTACTTTCTAATGCAAGAAAAATAGTCTATGAACAGGGGCTGCTAAGCCGTATAGGATACCCATATATACCAATATACCAATGTGTTGTGTATATTTCAATTGTACGTTCCTATGCAATTTCCACACTTTATAGGCCTTGGGCTGCTAGACAATATAGGTATACCTGGGTAACATTCACTATGTAACGTATTGGCATACAATCTAATAATGAAGTGTATGTAGTTATATGTATGTACAATATCATAATGTATGTACTTTAATGTTATATTTAGGGAATTCACTACTAGATCTAAAAAAAACCTTATTTAATTATAGTTGTACCTTTTTTTTTATTGATTAAGGCATTTAGATAAAAATGTATTTAAAACCGTATTTTCAGCTTTTTGAAAATTATATCAGTAATCGTATGATATTGATAGATACAATGTTTAGTATTTTTTAACAATCTTGATTTAAGCTAAAAAAGTTGTTTTTTAACTTTTTACCTGTGTTTTCTGTTTCTAAACTGTGCGCGTACAAAAGAGCACTGAGATATTAATGTTCCTATGTCAATGTTGAATATATCTTTATTATAAAATTTAACTATACGATTATTACGCAATAATAATACGTATTTTAAATTTTAAACTCTCTCTCTCACACACACTATCACATACACTTACATGCACACACACACACATGCAAACTCACATACACAAACACACACTCAAACGCACACACACACACACACACACACACACACACACATACACACACACATACACACACATTTACACATACACACAAACACACACACACACATATACAAGTTTTTCGAATACACTTTTTATAACACGTGAAGTTGAGTTATGTACGAACGTGTTCTATGTTAGGTTACCTTTCTAGATGGCATGTGAACCATTACATAAACACAAAGTCACCCTGCAAAATTAAAACGATTGTAACGTGTGATGGCGACTCACGCTGGTTTTATAGGTCTAGGCTTGGGGCAAAAATGAATGAAACATCTTGTATTACCTTGTGTCTGGCATTTAGTACTTGTCTCTTGTGAATGTTACGAAGTGAAAGAATACTTCAGATGACAAATTTATTAACATGACTACTTACACTTTTCAAACTTTTATATTTATACAAAACGTGTCGAATAAATAATTTTATTTTTGTTAAATTTTTACAGATGTTCTGGACGGTTGAAATACATAAAAGTGATGAATTATAAAGTCATTCTTGTAAAGTTCATAGGTTGAAGTGTTTTTAAATAAATGTAATAATTAATCAGTTATTTTTAAATGTGATTTTTCAGTTCATCCCACCCCTTTCTCTTATTTTCTCATACATAAAACAATATGTCTGTTTATTGAGGTGTTACTTGACTGGTCACTTCAGAAACCGGTTTAGACCCATTCAAGGGAAATGTAATTTTACTCTATACCTAATAAATGTAAGCTCGCTATACGAAAAAGTTTTGTTTTTTTGTTAATTTTATATAAATAATTTTATATAAATAATTTTACTGACTTTGCTTACGGCAGAAAAACTTTAATATGGGATGGTGTATGTTCAGCTGTAGCTACAGCTGCGACCAGGAATAAATATCACTTTTGTTAAACGTAATGTAAACAAACGAACATCACACACACACACACACACACACACACACACACACACACACACACACACACACACACACACTGCAACGTCCCCCGCTTTACCAATTCATTTCCTTTTTACCTATCGTAACGTAAATCGTGTTACGGCGTTGTTACTTTTTTTATTTTTATTTGCGCTTCTTATCTCCGTTCTTCTCTCGTACTCGTGTAGCCTCGAGTATTCTTAAAATTTGTCTTGTGTTCACCCGTTATTTGCCACGCCTAAACGCAAGCCACTACCCGCTGATTTCTACCTTAAAGTTTGACCTCCCCAAAATGGTTAACATGTTTTGTCGTGTCTTTTTATACTTGTCAGTAAAGTAATCAGCTGGTAAGAAACACTATTAATATGAACACACAAAATTTCCAAAGAATCTTACCATCTTAGAAGATCTGCAGGCACGCACACACACACACACAAACACAAACACACACACACACACACACACACACACACACACACACGTTGTGTATGATGGTCTTTGTAAGCATCACGTAGAGCTGTAAACCCAGGCAATCACGACGGGGCAGGCAGAAAAACATATTCAAGAATATTTAAAATTAAAATTTTTTTTAATAAAAGAAACTTTTCGGAAAAGCAAATAATGAGGTTTTTTCATAACAGATTTATAAAGACTTTGACTCATCCATTCGAAGCTTCATGAAATACTAATTGATATTGCGATGTAATATTCTCTCTCTCTCATCCTGCAGGGTGTTATTTTATACGGCTTTATAAAGGGGGGATTTCAGATTCAATCACTTCTTTGATTCTAGATAAGTTATTGCTTGACTTGAATGGAAATTTTATTGAGGCCAATTAGGAAGCAAAATCGTGTTGTATTCTAATATGCATCTGCGGAAAGGAACAGCTGACAATAGCCTGCCAATATTTAAATGAGCGAGAATAGCATCATACATTAAGAAGATGGTTTTCAGTGAAACTGCTTTTAAACAGTCTAGTTTACGTTTGTTTCAATGTAAGGCCAGGGAACGTTGTAAGGGACTAGATTCACTTCTTAACTCTGAAATGTGAGTTACGGTACTTTGCTAAACAGGTGCAGTGTTAATTGAGTGACTCGAAAAATGTAACAGACTCGATAAAATTTTGTGGACTAGCCTTTCACGGACTGATTCGTGGAGTCGAGTTAAAGTAATATTTTATAAAACCGAGTGTTTCTGTAACAAATGGAACTTAACAGAATAAATTGCACATTGCAGCCCTACAGGGATAACTCCAGATAATATTCCAGTTTTTAAACACTAGCTAATATTATGTCTTCATCATCGAAGTTTATTCATGGAACTTTATTCAAATTATTTCTTGACTCTTTTGTCGATATTTCGACGACGAGATATTTACCGGTACCAGAATCCGTATTCTAGCGTCCAAACAATACTGGTCTTATCCAGTGATTTTTGCTAGCATTATATAAGGTAATTAAAATGTTATATTTAAATAAGTGTATGCACAGTATACAGATATATATAAATAAATAAATATATATATATACATATACATCATAATATAACCTTCGGGGAAAGACTTGAAAGGGGATTGATCGTCTTTATTACTGAGCAATAATTTCTTGAATTGAGTGCAAGGAGTTGAGATGAATTTAAAGGAGTAGTTGAGTGAAACGTTGACAATATTATCCGTATTACATGGATTTGAAACTTATCGAATCAGAAATATTTGCGTCGTATGACAACTGCTTGAGCATGACTTCCAGTGAGAGACGTATTTATCCAATAATTAGAAATAAGTGTTTTACAACGGGAAGGCGAATGAATTTATTCCTGAAGGTCTGAATGGTTTCTATGTGGGTAAGAGTGGAAATCAAAGCATTAATGCACTTTACATCAACTAAATTAATAGCGCACTGGTTTTAAAAAGCTATTTAGCCTAGTCACGTATGTTCAGTAGCTGACGGAAGTAGATGTATTGCAAACAAATTGCAAACAAATTACCGTTACCAGGATCCGATGACAGGATATCAAAGTTGTGACACAAATGGTAAGATGCCGTTGCAGATATAAATCCTGGGATATCAATGATGCGTATTCCAGGGTCCAAACAATAGTGGTCTTACCCTCTGAATTATGCTAGCAATATACAAGTTAATTTAATGGTTATATATAAATATGTGTATGTACTATATATATATATATATATATATATATATATATATATATATATATATATATATATATAACCTTCAGGGGAGGATCTTGGAAGAGGATTGAACGTCTTTTTTACTGAGCAATAATTTCTTGAATTGAGTTGAAGGCGATTTAAATGGGGTAGTTGAGTGAAAGGTCGACAATATTAACCGTATTACAGGGATTGGAAACTTATCGAAGCGAAAATATTTGCGTCGTATCGCAGCTGCTTGAACATGACTTCCTTTGAAAGACGTATTTACCCAATAATAAGAAACAAGTGCTTTACTTGAAGCACCGTGAAGGGGGGTGAATATATTCCAGGAGTTCTGAATGGTTTATACGTGGGGGAGGGGACAAATTAAATCATTAATGCACTTTCCATCAAATTAATTAATAGTGCACTGATTTTAAAAAAGCTATTTAGCTTAGTCACGTATTTTCAATAGCTGACGGAAGCAGATGTATTGCAAACAAATGGTATATATATCGCAATATGTATGTTTGAGTATTAATAAAGAACTAAGTCAAAATACAAATACAAGAAATATAATTGAATTTACAATTGAAAGCTTTTCGTTGGCTAACAGTACCAACATCATCAGAAATATTAAATAATTGTTTAATATTCCTGATGATGTTGGTACTGTTAGCCAACTAAAAGCATTCAATTGTAAATTCAATTATAATTATTGTATTTGTATTTTGATTTAGTTCTTTATATATAAATATATATATATATATATATATATGGTGACATAAAATAATTTTCATAAACAAGAATATACGAATATTACTTCATTTTATTGTTCATTGAAGCTTTTCGCTAATTTACATTATTAGCATTTTCAAAATATATGAATCACTGTACAGTTATGTGACCAGAGTAAGACTGGAGTCTTACTCTGGTCACATAACTGTACAGTGATTCATATATTTTGAAAATGCTAATAATGTAAATTAGCGAAAAGCTTCAATGAACAATAAAATGAAGTAATATTCGTATATTCTTGTTTATGAAAATTATTTTATGTCACCATACATATTCAACAAGAAAAAATAATTCATCTAAGTTTTACAATATATATATATATATATATATATATATATATATATATATATATATATATATATATATATACACACACAAAAGCTTTTGAGAATGGTGACAATGAATTTAGACGAAACGTTTAGAGCAGTATAAGTCTTATTATCATTTGAAAATGTATTTTAACACACACACACACACACACTTATGTGCGTATTGAAAACTGTTGATAAACTTAATTATAATATTTTAAAGAAACAAAATAATAATGTAATTTACAAAAATAATGATGAAAATGTCATATGGAAAAAATATCACAAAATTGTTTAAAGGTAGCAAACATAAAATTCGCATATAATACTAATAATAAATTAATAACTATAATGAATAATAATAATATTATTAATATGCATTAAAACGGTATATTTTAATTAGAATGTGATTATTGTAATAAAGTTTATATAGGACAAACTAAGAAAAAACTTAAAGATAGATATAAAGAGCATTTTAATGCATATATAGCCAGAAATTTATAAATCAAATTTTGCTAGTCATTGTATTAATAATAATCACATATTTCCTACTATAGATAATATGATACTTGTAAAAGAAATTAACAAAGGCCTGAGAATGAATATTTATGAAGCTTTAGCAATACATAAATATAATACTAATAATGAGTTGATAAATGAACAAATACAAGTAAAATCTAAATTTATTAATATATTCAGTGTTTGTAGTGTTAGTGCAGCAAAATAAAAAAAAATTTAAAAAAATTTTAAAATTTTTTAAAAATAAATAAATAAAACATTTAGCAACATTGTAATTGATTTGGCATAGCATATTATTTGATCTAATTTGTACATATGTTAATTTTAATTGTTTAATATTCGTGATGATGTTGGTACTGTTAGCCAACGAAAAGCTTTGAATTGTAAATTCAATTATAATTCTTGTATTTGTATTTAGACTTATGCTCTTTATATATATAAATATCGCAATATGTATTCTTGTGTATTAAAAAAGGAATTAAGTCAAAATACAAATACAAGAAATATAATTGAATTTGCTATTCAAAGTTTTTCGAAGGCTATCAGTACCAACATCATCAGGAATATTAAACAATTATATATTTATTATTGAATTGCAAATTAAATTATAATTCTTGTATTTGTATTTTGACTTAGTTCTTTATATATATATATATATATATATATATATATATATATATATATATATATATATATATATATATATATATATATATTTAAAACAACATAAGTTATTCAAATACAAGAATATTTATTAATTTATATCCAATAAACTTGTATTTGAATAACCTATGTTGTTTTAAATTATTAAACAAGAAAACGTGTTATATATATATATATATATATATATATATATATATATATATATATGATAATGAAATAATATATGTAAATTATAAATACAAACAAATGCAATATTGTGTGAAAACACATGTTTGGGAGATGTGGGACATAGTTGAGGAAGGAATGTATTTTCCGTTCATCTCGTTTTAACATAAAAAAAAAGTTGTCGATAGAGAGACTCAGACTGAAGATTGGAAACAGTAATAATTTAAAATTATTCCATTTAGTTAAATATCATTTCGTTTACAGCATAATCCTTTATGTTGCACCTAATTATATTATTTTTCTATTTCCAATCTACTTCGACCCCTAAAACCTTCCTCCTAAACCGAAACTTTATAGAAACTTATCGATCGAACGTCTCCAATATTCAAAACATCAAATTATAATTATTAAAAATAATATCAAAAATGTCAATTGCAATAAAGTTGATGTCCCAAATATTTATATTTAAAAAAAAAGTAAAAAAAAATCACATACTTTAAACAGCTCTAATTAAATAAATGATAATACTGTAATAGTTTGATGTAGACATGATCTTTAAATGTGTTGATCTGCTTCTGCAAAGAAAGAGACACGATTACGAAAGAGACGATATATGCATTATATAATGCTTTAAGTTAGGCTAGTAGTCAAATGCTAGAGCACAACGAAGGACACAGTTAAACCTCTGCACTGTATATCTACACTGCTAATAAAATAAACAAAACACGGCGCAGTGTAGGCAATTTAACATCAATTATTCTCAAAGTATATTTTTGGTTTGTTAAGTAGTTACATTATTCGTGGTTATTGATCAGGTATAGTAACGGATTGGCACGACCAGATAACTAGGCCTTTAGTCTGTATCCCAAGTAGAGATGCAGCATTGGATGAGTTTGGTGGATTCTTAACCTTAGTTAGGTGGAAAGCAACGTATTTCTGCGTATACAACGTTTAAATTCAAACCTTTGCTAAAAAATGTTTTATTGATAGCAATCAGAGAGTCTTTCGTTTCAATTATCAACCCTGCTAAAAAATTATAAATCCTGTAATAGAAACTAAAACGTTGTACAGATTGTTAAGAAAACATAACTTCCTTTGGAACCTAACCGAAAGTTGTTGAATGCCAAGACAAAAAGTACACATGGGTAAACGTATAATGCAGTTAGCTTCATCTGTGAATATAATACACTTCAGCAGGCATTGGACTTACAATCAGGAACCGTAAACGCCGTCATTTCATACATGGCACAACTGATGTAACTTTTGTCACTAAAGATCCATGTGTCCTGCTTTGTAACACCAGCTGCAACTTTTTTAATAACCATTTGTGGTACACGCCGTGTGATGTCATTAGATGTCAAATAAAGTGATAATTTCATCAAATCCTATAACTATAACTTCTTATCCTCTTTTCCTGTTAACTTACCCTTATTAATAACCAATTATTCTGCTCTATCTTTGATGCTCTTATTTTTATTTTATTCGCTTTTAAAAAATTCAACATCCAATTATTTTTATTTAAACACACAAAATATTGATTTTCATTTATTTCTTAGAGTTAGAAAATACATTTGAAGTCAATTCTATAATAACTTTATTTGTTTAAGTACTATTCACGAGCTTTGCGATTTCAAAGAAAGTCCTGCGTTGTAAACCTTTGCGGTTTGGCGCTTTATGAAAAATTGTGTCAAGGGGTAGGCAAACACAAGGGAACAGAAAGGAATTATATGAAAATATTTGTTTATACTTTCAATAATCTTTTCTGTACAATATTGATCTTTAAAGGTTTATTTACTGAGTTATAATTTTTAAAGTTTTTTTAAAACAACAGAAAGGTTTGACAAAATTTAAAAGCGTTATAAATAGACTTCATATTCTTATTTTAGTTTACTTGCTCTCACATGTAGTCCTCCAACGTTAGACGTTTTAAAGCATTTCATCATCCAGATAAGAAGTATCTTAATGATACTGAATAAGCATGCTATGATTCTCTCTCTCTCTCTCTCTCTCTCTCTCTCTCTCTCTCTCTTTTCCTGCGTACAACAAACTTATTCCTAATTTAGTCATACCTGCTCTCACATGTAGCTCTCCAACCTTACATGGTATAAAACCTTTCATTACCCGGATGTGGAGTAGTCTACCTTAGAGTCAAAGCCCATTAAAACCATGATGTTCTCTTTCATTCCGTCATTACAACGATCAGTGAATGTTTATATATTAGGAATTAAAAACCATCCACAATCAACAGTTGACCTTAATATTTACATTTGATGCGGAGTATTGACTTTGCTAGCATTTCTGTATCGATTCTATTCTATGGATAGGCCATTAGCGTGACATTGAAATCTGGAATAATGCCGGGGTAATAAAGGCTCTGATTGTTCGAGCATTATAATCTTGTCTACTGTGACGTCAAAAATTATATTTGCTTGGATAAATATATAACGAAATTGGAGCAATAATTTTCGCCACGTGTGATCAAAGAATTTTGGTTTCTCATTTTCTCACAGTCAGTGACGGAACGCTCGCGCGCGTGGTGTGTAAAACCTCGGTACCGACCTAATTAATAGCTTGACCTAAGAAGGGGTGGCTGTGCATCTTCACATCTGTTACTCATGGGTGTGTACGAAGATAGTTCCATGTTAGCAACGTTACTTTGGCGATGATGTCATATTTTGCTAGTGTTTAAAAACTGGAATATTCTCTGAGTTATCTAAGAAAGCGTTTGTATTGCATCCCTGTAGGACTGATATGTGCCCGGTATTTCCTATGTTCCATATGTTGCAGAAACACTCGATTTTATAAAATATTACTTTAACCCGGCTCCACGATCAGTCCGTGAAAGGCTAGTCCACAAAATGTCATCGAGTCACTTACTTATTAACACTGCACCTGTTAAGAAAAGAACCGTAACTTACATTTCAGAACTACGAAGCTCATTAAGTCCCCCACAATGTTCCCTGCCTTTCCTTGAAACAAACGTAAACTAGACTGTTTAAAAGCAGTGCCACTGAAAACTATCTTCTTAACCATTTTACTCATTTAAATATTGGCAGACTACGGTCAGCTGATCCTTTCCGCAGGTCCATATTAGAATACCACTCGAATTTGCTTCCTAATTGGCATCAATACAATTTCCATTCAAGTCTAGCAATAACTTATCTAGAATCAAAAAAGTTATTGAATCTGAAATCACCCCTTTAGAAAGTCGTATAAAATAACACCCTTGCAGGAAGAGAGAGAGAGAGGAAATATTACTTCGCAATATCAATTAGTATTTGATGAAGCTTCGAATGAAGGAATCAAAGTCTTTATAAATCTGTTATGAAAAAATATCATTATTTGCTTTTCACAAAAGTTTCTTTTATTAAAAAAAAATTAATTTTAAATATTCGTAAATATGGGTTTTCCTGTCACGTCGTGATGGCCACTGTTTAAAGTTCTACGTGATGCTTACAAAGACCATCATACACAACGTGTGTGTGTGTGTTTTGTTCGTTTGTTTATATTACGCTTAACAATAGTGATATTTGTCCCTGGTCGTGCTTAGGTACACAACTGAACATTCCTATAACAGCATCACAGATCAATGTTTTTCTGCCATAAGTCAGTAAAATTATTTAAATAAAATTGAACAAAAACAAAACTTTTTGTATGGTGAGCTTATATTTAATAAGGATAGAGGAAAATTACATTAAGTGTAATTCAATTTTTTTCATTTTCATAATACAATTTTCCCTTGCATATGACTAACCCGGTTTCAGTGATCAGCCAAGTAACACCTCAATAAACAGACATATGTTTTTTTTTTATGAGAAAATAAGATGAAGGTGTAGGATGCACTGAAAAATCTACTAAAATAGTATCACTTAAAAGTAACTGATTAATTATTACATTTCTTTAAAAACACTTCAACCTATGAACTTTACAAGAATTTACAACACTTTTATGTATTTCAACCCTCCAGAACATCTGTAAAAATTGAACAATAATAAAATTATTTATCCGAAACGTTTTGTATAAATATAAAAGTTTGAAAAGTGTAAGTCGTCATGTTAATAAATTTTTCATCTGAAGTAGTCTTTCACGTCGTAATAAATTCTCAAGAGACAAGTACTAAATGCCAGACACAAGGCAATACAAGATGTTTAACTCATCATTGTCCCAAGCCAAGACCTATAAACCAAGCGTGAGTCGCCATCATGTCAGGTTTGAAATAAGACTTTGTGTTCATGTTATGGTTCACATACCATCTAGAAAGGTAACATCACATAGAATACGTTCTCGCATTTCCCAACTTCACGTGTTATAAAAAGTGTATTCGAAACATTTCTAGACATGTGTGTGTGTGTGTGTGTGTATGTAAGTGTGGGTGTGTGTGTGTGTGCGCGCGCGTGTGTAGGTGTGTGTCAGTGTGTAAGTTTTGTGTGTGTGTGTGTGTGTGAGTTTATAATTAAAATACGTATTATTAATCCTTAATAGTTATATATTTAAATGTTATATTCAAGCTCTTACATGAGAACTTTCATAGCTCAGTGGTATCTTGTACGCGGACAATTTAGAAACAGAAAACACAGCAAAACATTTTTAGAGCACATTATTAGCTTAAATCAAGGTAGTTCAAAATAATAAACATTGTATCTATCAATATTGAACGATTGCTAATAAAATTTTCTAAACCTGGAAATACTGATTTAAATACATTTTTAATTAAATACCTTAATCTATTTGAGTTTTAAAATATGTTTTTCAAGTGTTTTTTTTTTAAAAAAAAAGTACAATTATAATTAAATAAGACTTTTGTTAGATCTAGTAGTGAATTCCCTAACTTTAACATCAAAGAGCATGTCCATGTAAGAGTAATATCCTAGTGTAACTATATTGTCTAGTAGCCCCTATTCACAGACTATTACTCTTGCAGGAGAGAGTACTTTTCAAACATACTTAATACATGGTTGTATCTATATTGCCCAGCAGCTCCTTCTCATAGGGTGTTGAACTAGTATAAGAATGTGGGATGGAAACATACATAATACTTTAGTATATTTAAATTCCTAATGGGGTATGATAATGCAGTATTGAGCTTGCATGAGAGTGTAACATGAAAATATTCAATACATGGGTGAATTGGCTACCAGCCCCTCCTCATAGAGTATTGAACTAGTATAGAAATTTGTAATGGTACTATTTTATACATATATTGTGTACCATGTTATGATGATGCGGTATTGAGCTTGCATACGAGTGGAAACATACTCAATGCATAGGTGTATCTATATTTCCCAACACACCCTAAAGTGTTGAGCTAGTATCAGAATGTGCAATGGAAAGACTCAATACATGGGTGTATATATATTGTAGCAGCCCCTCGTGATGCAAATATTGCACTATATGAGAATGTGCAATGGAAAAAATCCAGGATAATTGTAGACCAAGTGCTATAGATTGCTTTGTGTTTGCAATCGTAAAACACCACCAATGTTTATTCAAAGCAAGTTATTTAGTATAATGACGGCTTATTTGTTCTGCATTGTTGTGTCGAGGGTTGTATTTCAAGTTAAATATTGCGAACAGTTCTACTTGTATTTTGCAATTTCCGTTCAGTGATAAAGTCAAACAAATTGTTGAGAGACGTTTTGGTTCATTTCTGAATCAATCCACTCACCAACCCATCGTCTAGGTCATAGTATATTGTTTACACTGAAAGTATATTACAACTGGCTGTTTGGAGACAAATTAACAGGTTGCAGTTACGTTTGTACGCTATTTTCCAGATACTAAGATGTTTGCAGGACGTTTTCAAGGTAAATTTACATGATTTCAGCTAATTTTGCTAATAGTGTTGCATGTGGGTGTGAAGACGTTATGCAGATATATTTATACACGATTTGCAGAAACATTTTTCGGTATGGTTTCAGTCTGCTTGCAGGTCGGTTTGAAAGCAGTTTTTTTCAGGTGGGTGAGGAAATGTTTTTCAGATGGATTTGCTGTCTTTTTACAGGAAGCCTTCTTGGTAGGGTTGCAGGTAGGTTTGTAAACAGTTTGTTTTCAAGTCACTGAGAAAAACATTTGCAGATATATTTGCAGTCTGTTTGTAGAAATCTTTATCTGTAAAATTCCAGGCTGTTTGCAGGTAGGTTTGTAAGAATGTATTTTGTCAGGTGGACGTGCAAGTCATTTTGCAGATATATATGCACCCTGTTTGCAGAAATCTTTGCCGGTATCTTTGCAGGCTGTTTGTAGGTCGGTTTGTAAATATTTTTTTCAGGTGGGTGAGCAAAACGTTTTGCGGATAAATTTGGAATACATTTGTAGAAAGTGTTTCAGTTATTATTGCAGGTAATTTAGAAAGAAAACATTACAAAGTGCAATAAAAACCATGCGGAAGCATAATAGCTAACGTGAACCAAATAAATATAACTAAAGTTAGTATAATCGTGAGTGGCTTAGATTAGGTTGGAATAGCTCATCTTAGCTGCAATAAAGACTGTTGGTTTATGTTTCAGGGCTGCAAGGTTTGGCTGGTAAATATAAGCGACATGTACTTGAGTAAAGTGACTCTACTAAAGTTTCCTTTTCACTGACTTGTCTTAACCTTCCGCTCACCCAAGGAACGCTAGTGTACGGGGCAACAATAGACAGATATTGTATCTTGACCTGCACAATTCCACCGACATGTTCAATGTTAGGACCCTGAACGATATCTTTCAACTTCCAACATATTTTTAATAAACTCACAGATAGAAATAAAGGATGAACGGAAGAGTTTTGTGTATTATAATTTTTTTTTGTTTATTATAATTGACCATTACTATTCGGTTAGAGGCGAAGGTTAAGAACCGGTTAGATGTATTGTTACAATGGCTGTGAGAGGTAAAAACTACCTTCACTGCCTAGGCAAGGCATACTCGATAAGCTGCACTCTCTAAGTGAAGTAGGCCATTGTCATAGCTAAACACTATTCGATAAAAGTTGTGGAACACTAAAAGACAGTACAACAATCCGACAATCGCTTTGGATATACTCGTAACTTTCGCGTTATTATAACAAATGCATTTCTTTTTCACTTTAGAAATATTATTTCTTGTGTAGATACAATGTTACAGACAAACAAGCTTTCAAATCACACCTTGGCTACACTCTGAGTATTGAATGCATCTGTGGTTTAATGCACTGAAGCTGAAACACGCGATTTATTAGTTTACAAAGGTAAATTAAACGTATAAGAACGGCTAATCCCACTTCGAGGGCTTTGTGAAAGGATCATACGGAATATTGTGCAGTTGTAACGGATGTTATATTATGAAACAAGCAGATTTGCGCAATTTGTGGCAACGGTTTATAATTTTACAAATTGGATTTTATTTAGTTATAACTCTTAAAACATTTAATATTCACTTCTAGCTTACAGTTGAGGCGTAAAGATACGTCTGTCTGTAACGCAATAGAAGTTATAAATCCGTTACAGTTAAAGTATTTTAAATTACCAAGTTAAACAATTAAAATTAGCAGAATAATCTTGAATTAATACTTAAGGTTTATTTACTTGAAATGCAAGGTATTTGTGCGGTGGTAAAATAATGACATTTAAATTCGATTAAAGCAAATCATAAACTTTATTTTAAAATAGACAGATGAAATAAATTAAAATCATGACACATAAATTTCTTTAACACTCAGTTACAGATTATGAAACCTTTTTTTTTTTTTACATTACTTATAAATTTTTAAGGATAGCAATCCTTCAATTAATAAAATTTATCAATGGCTGAAAATGAACATATATTCGAGTTTACTTGCTTTTCTTGTATAATCAAGTTTAATAATTTAATGTGAACATATTAGCACCAAAAGGTGCGTAATTATAATTATGCTTATTAATTAAAAAGTTCAATGTTCATAATTTAGAAATTCTGCTTCGAAATGTTTTAAATTTTGAAATTAAGTTTTAAAAGTTTTAAAATCGCCCACTTAGCTGTGTTAACTTGTCGCAACTTCCCTTCCATCTCGGGGTAAATCTCGGTAAAGCCTGCTCTCATCTTCGTGAATAAACGTCAGGAAAACCATGAATAAGTCTGCAACCCATCTTGTATCAGGTATCGTAAGCCGCCTTCTATGCCATGATTTTAAAAAAAAAATACTTTATATTAATTAAAATAAAAGGAAACTAAATACATCTTCTTGCCATTTGGAGACGTCCTTCCCTGGTTACATCCTGGCCTAATGAGACAGATAAATTAAAAGCAAGCAGCCTTCCTACTTACCGCGCATCCACGGGGCGCATGCATAGCTAGGTTACTTATTATTTTAAATTTTTCTCGATAGATGTCACTATCAGCCAGAGATCTCATTAAAAATATTTATCATACATAACAATTTTTTTTACATAGTTATACATTATTACAATTTGGAATTTATTCTCGTTTATTTTCTGAAATTGCAAATTTAATATGTAACACCGTCTAAAGTGTGTTACATATTTTTCCCCCCTCTTGAAAAAAAAATTGTGTCATTTCATTTCTCCCTTTTTTTTTTTATTAAATGTAACGATTTACGAACAACTCTTAAGTTAACAATCAAATTATTTTCTTTGGGAAAACATATCATAAACCCTCTAACATAACTTGCATGTCCGTAACTAGAACAAGCTTAGTTTAACCAACAAAAATAAAATCTTTTTTTTTTTATTACATTAACACAATACAAACAAATTATTTCTCGGATTTAGCATCCTTTCAAACAAAATTAAACCTTTTTTTTTTATTACAAATAAATCCATAATCATTTCTTCTTTTACATTTTTAAAACATTGTATAGACACATACTCTTAAAATTTCACATAATGTTCCTTACTGCCTTTACTTCTTTAAAACACTTTTATCAACTGATCATAAATAACATCAACTCACTTCAATAGTGTTTTTATTTATTCGGTGCGCACCATTGTCTTTAAATACGAAGTTTACATATAAATTTATACCTAATTACATGATTCATTACTCCCGTATCTTTCATAAACATCATTTAAAAGTTGTTGCAAATTGTTCAGTTTTTTTTGCTTGTTAAAGTGTTATTAATTATGTATTGTTTAATTTAAAGTAGTTTGTTTTGTAAAGTCAGTCCGTCTTGTACGTGTGGTCCACGTCATGAGTCTGGGACCAAATAGTCTTACCCCTTGTGTAATTGTGTAGTCTAAGTCTAAATTAATAACCTTTTATTCGCATTACGAACAATTGCAGCGGTAGGGGATTTCCTACCCTCTTTTTAATTGCGAGATATGCACCTTGCGTATCTCATTTAAATTTTCTACCCCTTGTATCAAAACACTTACAGGGTTTAAGAAATATAATAATTTGTATGGACCTTTATATTTTACATCTAGCTTAGCTTGATATTTATCTATCTTTTTTGATAATGACTGATGCTTTACATACACCTTATCTCCTATTTTGAAAGGATGTACATTATCACCTTTATAGATACCATACTTTTTATTTTTCTCAATTGACATTTTAATATTTTTTATGGCTTTGTTAAGTCTGCTTGCTATTTCTGTTTTAGTAATTTTATTTTCTACAATGTCATTCAAACTCCACAAATTTGTTAATAAATCATTTGGTTTAAAATTAAACATTAACTCAAAGGCTGAATGGCCAGTGGATTCATTGAAGGCTGAATTTAGACAAATTTGCAAATAATGAAGTCCTTCATCCCACATTGTTTGTTTATCATGAAAAAAGCTCCTTAACAAAACCTTAATATTTTTAATATATCTCTCAGCCTTATTGGCTCTAGGTATGTACGGTAGGGTTTTGATATGTTTTATTCCATTATTAAACATAAAATTCTTAAACTCAATGGCTTTAAAACATGCTCCATTATCTGACACCAAGAAACGAGGCATACCAAAATTAGCAAAAACTACATCTCTCAACTTGTTGATGACATTTACAGCTTTGGCATTTCTTAAAGGCATTATATAACAGAATCTACTTAAATCATCTACTGCAATTAACAAATGATTATGACCTTTCTTACTCCTTACTAATGGTCCCATTATGTCTACATACAGTTTTTGCATGGGATTGTTTGATACAAAACTTACAAGTTTCCCATTATAAATTTTTGGTGCTTGTTTACAAGTAGCACATATTTGACAATCTTTAATTTTTTGTTTTATAAAATCACACAAATTAGGTCTATAGAAATATTGGTTAATCTTTGACATTGTTTTTAATTGACTAAGATGTCCACCAAGAAATGAAGTATGATAGTATTCGAACATCATGTCTTTCAAATTAACAGGCAAATAAATTTTTAATTTGTTTTTATCTTTAAACATTAATAGGCCTTTGCTCATACAAAATTTTTTATTGTTAGTTTTAGATTTAATACTTTCTACAATTTTTGTTATTTCAGGATCGGTTTTTTGATGTACTTTCAAATCTAGGTAACCTAAAGGTATTTGCGAAATTACATTAGCTTGAAGATTAGGACATTTGTTGTTGTTAATAGATTGGAATTTCTTTCCCTGTTTATCTTTTTTAAAGATTTCGTCCTTCGACTCTATCTCCACTATTTCGATATCAATACCTTCCCCATTATTGTGGATCCTACTAAGAGCATCGGCTACGACATTCTGTTGCCCTTTTATGTGAAATATTTTGAAAGGTAGACTTACAATTCTCTCTAACCATCTTCCCAATTTGCCTAACTTTCGGAAATGTGTAAGAGACCATGATAAAGCTTGATTATCTGTAAGCAAGTAAAAAGGTTGTACCTCTAAGAATTTATAAAATTTTTCGATGCTAAGAACAATGGCTAAAGTTTCTTTTTCGTATACTGAAAGAGCTCTCTCTGAATCTGTGAATTTCTTTGAAAAGTAGGCTACTGGTTTCTTTTGATCGGCTTCATTTTTCTGTAACAAGCATGCACCAACGCCATGCTCACTGGCATCTGTCATCAGATAGAAAGGCTTGTTGTAATCTGCTATTGCTAAACAGGGAGGATTAGATATACAATTTTTTAAGGTGTTAAAACTTTTCTCACAGTCTTCCGTCCACTGGAATTTAACTCTTTTCTTCCTTAACTCGTTCAATACACTAGCAATTTTGGCATAATCTTTAATAAAACTACTGAAAAATGACACCATGCCGATAAATCTAGACACTTCCTTAGCATTTTTTGGTCTAGGAAAATTTTTTATTGAATTTGTTCTTTCTGGATCGATTTTAATTTGATTATGGCTCACTTTATTGCCCAAGAAATTAATCTCTTTACACACAAATTTTGCCTTGCTCAAATTTACAGTTAAGTTATTTTTACTCAATCTACTAATTACCTCTCTAACATGTTTCAGATGTTCTTCTAAACTATTACTATATATAAGGATGTCATCAACAAAGTTTAACATGTATTTAAACTTAATATCGCTAAAAATTCTTTCTATATACGAGCTTAATATTCCACTGCCTACATGCAAACCATATGGAATTCTCGTATAATTGTATTGACTAAAAGGTGTTGAAAACGCGGTATATTTTTTGCTATTTTCGGTAAGCGGTATCTGGTGGAAACTGTTACAAAGATCAATACAACTAAAATACTTAGCATTACCCAGATATTGATAACAATCGGCCATGTCGCCGATAGGATGTGAAACTCTTTCTATCAATTGGTTCATTTTGCCATAATTCACTACAAGTCTATGTTTATCACCCTTTGACACTAAAAATGAAGGACTCAAATATGGGCTAGTGGAATGCTCAATTATTCCTTGTGCTAGTAAATCATCTATTATTCCTTTTAGAATAGTCATTTTAGGTGGACTGATGGGATATGGTTTAACTTTTACAATTTCTTCAGATTTTACTTTTAAATCAAATTTAAAATTTAAGGCTTTGCCAATCTTGTCTGTAAATACATTAGGAAATTGTCTTACTATTGCTTCTATTTCTTTAATTCCTTCTGGACTACCAATTTGTATTTCACTATTACTCGTTATATTGTTATTGCTTAAGGATTTAAAATTATTAATCTTTATTTTTACTGTAGGATCAAAATTAAAATAACATTCTTGTTTTGATATGTCTATTATTAAACCTGTTTCATGGATGAATGGAGTTCCTAATATCAGGGGCCAAGTTACATTATTTACAATATAAAATTTTACATACCAGCTAAAGCGTTTTATTTTTATTTTTTGAATGCAAAAACCTTTCACTTTAATTTCAGCATTATTAGCAGCTACAATAGTTTCCATATCTGACTTATACATTGTTATTTTGTTCAGCAATTTATTCTCTTGAATATATTTTTCATTAATTAAATTGATTGAGCTTCCAGTGTCAATAAGGGCTTTACTTTTATTGCTTATTTTATTTATTTTTATATCTATTGTTGGTAGCATAATTATTTTAGGTTGGATTTTCATCCACTTCCTATTTTTTACCATTTTCAAAACCCTTAGGCATTTGTTTTTATCTTTATTATTTTTATTAAAAATATGCTTTTTATAATTGACATTTTTCTTATTTACATTTTGGCAATAATTGACCTGATTACATTTGTTATTCTTTTTATCATTTGTATCGAAATTTACTTGTGAGTTACCTTTATGCTTAGCCAAAAATATATTTTTTACAAAATTGCGGGAGGTATTCCTGATGAATGCCTCCCTCTTAATTAGTTTTTTGAATTTGTTCTGCACACATTAGCCTTGTGACCCAATTTACCACACTTAAAACATTTAATTGGTTTATGGTTATAATTTTGATATTGAGGTGGTCTTTGATAGCGATTGTTACTATTACCATGGTTAGAATTATTATTGTTATAGTTACTATTGCTAGAATTACCATACATATTGGACTTCTGACATGCCCTGAACTGTTGCTCACTATTTCTATTTCTAACATGATCATTATATGTAATGTTTTGAATTTGCACAGACATTTCGTTGAAATCATTTAAGCATGTAGGGTTTCTAATAAATGACAACTTATTCCTGGTTTCTGGATTCATCCCTAATTTAATTAGTTCAACTAAATCATTTTCAGAATATTCACCTAACAATAATTCATTATGCTCTTTCAAAGATTGTACATAAAGAGGCAGGGGTTCGCCAATACCTTGAGGTCTATTAATCAAATCTCTTTTTAAATTTTCCCTAAGATTAATGGGTACAAATGTTTTTAAGACATTCTGGTGAAATTCCTTTAAATTACTGTTTTGTTCTAAAGCTGACAACAATTTATCCAATAATGGACCGGTTGCATAATTCATACTTAGTTCTAATATTTGATTATCGGAAAGCTTTACCTCATTTTTCAATTTCAATACCACTTTAATAAAATTTAACAATTTTTTAGATTCTAAACCATCTGTTGTAATGAACAATTTGAGATATCTCTCTAATGGATTTGTTAGCTTATTATACAATCTGAAATCGAACACAGCATTCTGGGGTCTTACATTAGTACAGACTTTATCTACATTGGATGTTATTGAAGCTTCATGGGTACTTAAGAACACTTCTTGTAAATTTTCTTCCGACATATTTTCTTCGGATAATTTTCTTACTACTTCTGTCTTTAAACTTACATCAACATTCAATTCAGTTATTGCTTTGTTTAAATCATTTAACTTTTTTAAAATATCATTAAGTTCATCCCTCATCTGTTGTTCGATCTTAAATTTTAGCAAAACATTACATCTAGTGGTTAAATGAATTACTTTAGTTTCTGATCTGACTGTATCAATAACTCTAGGATCGTCTTTTAAATCATTAACACTTTTCATCAAAGTTTTAAATTTTTCACTAATAACTGCAAATTCATTGTTTACATTTAATTTATCTTTCAAATGAATAGGGTTAGCCACTATATTAACATCTTTTATAACTTTTCTTAAAATTTTTCTAACGTCAGATGCAACTGAATCACTTCTAAAATTGACATTTCTTAAATTTAATTCATATTCTAATTCCTCCTTTGACAGAAGGTCTATTTTTAAAGCCATTTCGTTTAATAGGATTATTTTCAGAAAATCCACGAGAATCTATTCTTAAACAGAAAGTCAAGCAAACTCGAAATATTTAAACAGGCACGCAACTGTGTAAACACTGGTACTCTACAATTAGCTTTCAAGGCCATGCACAAACTTTTTAAAAATCTAGAACTTGCTACGCATAGACATGACAAAATGTTTTGAACAATAAGAGTCTCTGACCTTGACTATACTACAAGTAAAAACTGGTCAAAACTGGTTTTCTCCCCTAACTTTACCATGCTGTTTACACAAGCTACATCCTTTTACTTTCAATTTATACATTTTACAAAATTTTACACTGTGAATTTACGTTTTGAATATATTTAATGAATTCGGTTATTTTCAACCATTTTTAAATTTTCTTTTTGCCAACACACAAATTTACATTTCAAATTTATATAGCAGAGCATTTATGTAACGGAGTTATAAAATTAAACAGCAGAGTTGCGCATTTATGTAACGGATGTTATATTATGAAACAAGCAGATTTGCGCAATTTGTGGCAACGGTTTATAATTTTACAAATTGGATTTTATTTAGTTATAACTCTTAAAACATTTAATATTCACTTCTAGCTTACAGTTGAGGCGTAAAGATACGTCTGTCTGTAACGCAATAGAAGTTATAAATCCGTTACAGTTAAAGTATTTTAAATTACCAAGTTAAACAATTAAAATTAGCAGAATAATCTTGAATTAATACTTAAGGTTTATTTACTTGAAATGCAAGGTATTTGTGCGGTGGTAAAATAATGACATTTAAATTCGATTAAAGCAAATCATAAACTTTATTTTAAAATAGACAGATGAAATAAATTAAAATCATGACACATAAATTTCTTTAACACTCAGTTACAGATTATGAAACCTTTTTTTTTTTTTACATTACTTATAAATTTTTAAGGATAGCAATCCTTCAATTAATAAAATTTATCAATGGCTGAAAATGAACATATATTCGAGTTTACTTGCTTTTCTTGTATAATCAAGTTTAATAATTTAATGTGAACATATTAGCACCAAAAGGTGCGTAATTATAATTATGCTTATTAATTAAAAAGTTCAATGTTCATAATTTAGAAATTCTGCTTCGAAATGTTTTAAATTTTGAAATTAAGTTTTAAAAGTTTTAAAATCGCCCACTTAGCTGTGTTAACTTGTCGCAACTTCCCTTCCATCTCGGGGTAAATCTCGGTAAAGCCTGCTCTCATCTTCGTGAATAAACGTCAGGAAAACCATGAATAAGTCTGCAACCCATCTTGTATCAGTTATCGTAAGCCGCCTTCTATGCCATGATTTAAAAAAAAAAATACTTTATATTAATTAAAATAAAAGGAAACTAAATACATCTTCTTGCCATTTGGAGACGTCCTTCCCTGGTTACATCCTGGCCTAATGAGACAGATAAATTAAAAGCAAGCAGCCTTCCTACTTACCGCGCATCCACGGGGCGCATGCATAGCTAGGTTACTTATTATTTTAAATTTTTCTCGATAGATGTCACTATCAGCCAGAGATCTCATTAAAAATATTTATCATACATAACAATTTTTTTTACATAGTTATACATTATTACAATTTGGAATTTATTCTCGTTTATTTTCTGAAATTGCAAATTTAATATGTAACACCGTCTAAAGTTACAGTTAGAACTATTGTATAAGAATTTGCATGACCTGGCGCTTTTGCACCGTTCATCAGAAACTTTTTTATAAAAATATGTTTCAATTACTTATTAAGAACTCTAATAAAAACCCAACAAATATTAAAAACATTTTTTATTTTAAACATTTAATAGCATTTGTGTTGTAGGCATTGTCTGATGTTCTGTAGTGAACGCAACCTAACAACGGCCAGCTACTAGATAACATGGAGCAGAGTTCGCTGTGGTCTTGCTCTCTTATAGGCATCTATTAATATTTTGTAGCGAACGTCTGAAAACAGCATAAAATTGACCCATTTAATACGTAAAACGCGGGCAGTAATCGGCTGTTGTCTTACTCTTTTGTGGACATGTACAACAAAAGAATATGTAATACGGAATTGATATTCTGTAGTGCAGGATTGAAAGCAATGTAACAATAACTCAGCTGATACATATCATGTGGGAAATAATCAGCTGTTATTTCAAGCTAATAAATTAAACAATAAGGATATTTTATTGTAAAACAAGTTTTTGTACTAAGTTAAGACTTCATATTGTAGGACTATCAACATTTGTTTAGCTAGTGGAGGTGATCTTCATAGAAGGGGAAATATGTTAGCGTCAACTTGATGGAAAGCTAGCATAAAGCTAGAAAATAAGGACCAACAAATGAATAGTTTGTTAACACTTTTTCAAACATTTTTCACAAATGCGATTTTTTTAATGCAAAAAAAGTAAAAAAAAGTACTTAGTTTTATGGCGATTAAACTGTAATATATTACCATTGAGTAAGTTGCATTTTTTCTGATATTGTACTATTTGAAGAGAGTTTTCAATGCTATTTATATATTTGGATGTTTTAACCGTACTTACTCATAACAAAAAGATCAGTATATCAACAATAACCATTGTAAAAAACATGATAAAACATATATAAATACGTTGCAGGTTAAAACAGTAACACATTGCCTTGTGGGCAGTTTTCATTCAGGGGTAACGACAGTGGGTGTAAAAAAAAGAAAAAATAAACTTGATGCAGTACGAATTACATCTATTAGTAATGCCGTAGTTGTTTGCAAGAGTCCGCTGCGTGCTAGGGACAGACAATTAACGAGGCGTGTTATAATTTCCCTTGAAAAAGGTATCCAACTGCGTAATGAGGGTCGCAGTTATTTCTTTACACCACCTTCGGACCACTTCATCTCTGACACTCACACCCTGTTTCTATTTACTTTACTTTAAGACGCAATAACTATTACACACAATGCAAACTTTTAAACTCAAAACGTATAGCTCTTGAAATCTAGCTCACTCTAGTTTTTTAAAATTTTATCTCCAAGTATAAATAAATAGTCTGCCTTAGATTCCGTGAGTTTAGAACATATGCACATCCATCTATATGTATGTATGTATACATAAACATTTGTTAAGTTTATAATATATATATATATATATATATATATATATATATATATATATATATATATATATATGTATATATATATATGTGTGTGTGTGTGTGTGTGTGTGTGTGTGTGTGTGTGTGTGTGTGTGTGTGTGTGTGTGTGTGTGTGTGTGTGTATGTATGTGTGTGTGTGTGTGTGTGTGTGTGTGTGTGTGTGTGTGTGTGTGTGTGTGTGTGTGTGTGTGTGAGTGTGTGTGTGTGTGTGTGTGTGTATGTGTGTGTGTGTGTGTGTGTGTGTGTGTGTGTGTGTGTGTGTGTGTGTGTAAGTAAAACTTGAATGTTTTTTTTAAAGTAACACAATTAATTTCTTTTAATTAGCTTTTACAAAAGTTTGTCCATTCCTCTAATTTGCTGATTATTGTTATTGTATTACTCAAATCAAAAGCAAACACAAAATAAATAGTTCAATCAATCGATATCTGAAGCTTTAAAAATATGAATAATATGTAATTTATAGGGATTGAGCAATAAATCTTTCAGAATATATTTACTGTAGATTTAATCTATTTATGGAACACCTATTTATAGCCGAAGAAACACCGGCATATTCCCAAGTACATCTTGCTTCGTATTGTTATATGATATTGTTTAACAAAATACCTAATATAATAGTGCAGTATTGCTAGACATTTCTATAAATTCATGAAATAATCCCGACTAGTAGAGTAATGGAACCGCAGTGACAGTTTTGTAGTGGCGAGTTCTCCCGCTTGCTTTTACCGATAGATTGATTCATACAATATATGACCTCAATCTATAGGATAGAAATTACACGGGAAAGCAATTAGGTAGAATGCAATTGTATATTTTTGTGTAACCTTTTTATAATTCAAGTCGAAAAGAAATCATAGTAAAATTGAGGAGCAGTCAGATAAAAATTATTTTCAATATTTAGTGCTTGGCAGTATACGAGTATTATTACCAAAACATCAAGTACTTTCCTGCTTTGCGAGTTCGGCCCGAGCCAGACTAGACTAAACCAAAGAAGAGTTTCTAATCGAGATGACGAGGCCGATAAACTCTGATTAATATCACGTTCCAATATTCATTAGTTTGTCGGCGTTTCTGCCTTTCAACAACATTCTCCTTTTTCTTCGTCAGAAGAGCCATAAATTCATTTTTGATGAGTCACAAAAACGTTGACGAAGTAAGACATATTAGAGCTTTGTATTGATAGATGTGTCGCGTTTTGTTGATTAGAAGCCTAGTATCATTTATTTTGAAGTTAATTCAACCTCTTTTTGAATTTTAATCTTTTTGGGTATCACCGTCAAGTTTTATTACTCTTACCGTGTGTCTAAAAAGTTTCTTAATCAATACATATGATTTTTATTGCTAATATCAATTTATTGTGGAAAGGAAATAATTGTCTCGGCAACTTTTACGTTGTGAAGTTGAGAAGATTGTAGTGCAGTGGAACCGTAATAAACCATAGTCATGATCCAGTGTTTGTCCGGGAAAACCAGCAAATCAAAAGATTGGGGGGCAAAAATTGAGCATTACAATATTAGTATTAAGGCTAAATAGTATTTGTAGTTCTAATCCTTTCGTTTATTCATGAAATAAGAGCAGTATTTTATAAAACTCTGTTCATGTTGTACCCTGTTCAACCACGTGTAGCCATTAAACGCTTGTAATGTCTAATACTAAACATTCCAGAGATACCCGACAATGGTTTGTGTAGAGAATTCCAAACCTGTATTTGAAGGCCATGTGATTACAAAATACAACGAACATTAAAGCTATGAGAAGCGATCATGGGCAAATCAAGTATTAAAAAAAAACAGAAAGGTAGCAGTTTTAATAACATTTTGTTTGAAGTGTAGTCCCATAAAAACACTACAAAGTGAAACTATCCGCAAACTCCTCTCTGCTTCATAACAAAGTTAAATGTTTATAAATGGCCATTGTGTCCAGTTTAAGAGAAATTAAGCCTCGCATATCGTGTTAACAGCCACCACGTTGTCATACATGTTAGTTATTCTGATACACAACCATTCCGAAAAAATGGAAGGTCAGTGTAAACCGAGGCGTAATAAATAAAATAAATATGTTTTTACCTAAATTATAAAATTGGATATATTGTGTGAGTAAGAGATCTGGGACAAACAAATTACGGAGATTATTGCTACAGAAGTAAAACCCAGGTGGATTCTGTGTATTAACCATCTGTCATCACCAATTCACCTCCGTCACACTCTAGATAAAGCTTTCGAACAACTGCTATTTTCAGGGGGTTATAACATTTTGTATTCAGAAATTAAGTAAGAGAATACCCTTATATATTTTTTAGATACGTATATTTATTGGAAAAGAACATTACTTGAAATAACATAGGAAGAGACATGCAGATAATAAACAAGTAATATAAAAATTCTTTTAAAAGTAATTCCTACTGAGATCAACAAAGAAAAACTATATCATTTTTTCTAGTTAGTTTATTTTATTAGTTTCATTCGTTTTCAAGTTCACAGCACTATTTATGATATTTTCTGGTAACCATGGTAACAGTTTAAGGTTGTACAATAGAAGCTTCGACGACAACCAAATTAAGGAAAAAATTAATACATTTCTTTGAAACATTTATTTATTGGTATTGGAAAGTTTCGTAGTCCCAAAGACTTTGAACACTAAGTAAGTCTTCGGCATACGTGCCGTCAGTTATATATGGCGAGATGTTAGCTTGTACGCTCATTGAAAAAAAATTAAGTATGAGGTAATGCGTGTAATCGCGCGCGCGCGCGTGTGTGTCTATTCCTTATGTGCAAGACCAAATAAATTATCATTTTACATGAGGTATAGTACACACATATAACACATTCTGTGTAAAATGTAACTACAAATTAACTCACCAGGTGTATATTAATGAAGGAAGGTATTTGAAGCTATACACATTAAAAAGTTATATTACATTTCATAATCACAGCTTGAAGTTTCAATAAATGTTTTACACTTTCTATGCAGCTGCTCTCTAAAGCCCACAATTCCTAGAATGCCGGTTACGTTGACTGAAATGGAAGCAGTAAGATGAAGAGATTGTTTTACATTATGGCAGAAGTGGTAGTACGGACTAAACGTGTAACAGATCCGCCATAAAACGCCCACTAAACATATGATCAAGAATTCGATCTTCAATGTAAGTGACATCGCTTCCCTCTTCTATATGCGTGTTATTGTCTCCGTCTTTGATGTGCGAGGTCTCGGCTCCCTTTTTAATTAAGTGCGTGACACACCCTCTCTTTTCGAAGTACTTGGCTATATCTTAGATGTACGTGGGGTCCCTCTGTATTCGATGTACATGGCATGACCTTTCTCTTCTATGAACGTGTTACCGGTTTATTCTTCGAGGTACGTGGCCTCATCGTCTTTTTAGATATACGTGGGATATCCTCCCCCTTAGATGTTCTTGTCCTCGCCTCCGTATTCGACATTTGTGGCCTCGGCTTCCTCCTAATATACGTGGCCTTGGCTCTCTCTTAATGTAAGTGGCCTTTGCTCTCTCTTAATGTACTTGGCCTTGGCTCTCTCTTAATGTAAGTGGCCTTGGCTCTCTTTTAATGTACGTGGCCTTGGCTCTCTCTTAATGTAAGTGGCCTTGGCTCTCTCTTAATGTACGTTTCCTTGGCTCTCTCTTAATGTAAGTGGCCTTGGCTCTCTCTTAATGTACGTGGTCATGGCTCTCTCCTAATGTACGTGGCCTTATCTTTCTCTTTATGTACGTGGTCGTGGCTCTCTCTCTTAATGTACGTGGCCTTGGCTCTCCCCTAATGTACGTGGCCTTGGCTCTTTCTTAATTTAAGTGGCCTTGGCTCTCTATAATGTACATGGCCTTGGCTATCTCTTAATGTAAGTGGCCTTGGCTCTCTCGTAATGTATGTGGCCTTGGCTCTCTCTTAATGTTCGTGGCCTTGGCTCTCTCTTAATGTACGTGGCCTTAGCGCTCTCTTAATGTACGTGGCCTTGGCTCTCTCTTAATCTACGTGGTCATGGCTCTCTCTTAATCTACGTGGACCCGGGTAACTCTTAACCTTACCAGGTAACTCTTAACAAGCTGTGCCCTTGTTTGTTGAACGAGCTTTAGATCAGCTGATTATTCTAGTCTACATAAATCACAATTGATAGGTTTTATGACAGACCAGTGCAGGGGTTGTGACACGCTACGAACCAAGCTTTATCAAAATATTGGTCTGTGACGATCACGCCAAAGAATACAGCAGTAGTAAATAATTATGCAATGATAATAATAAATATTATTATTATTTTTTAATAAAAGCCAAATAAGTATTATCTGTCAATGGAATTATTATACATTTTATTTAATACAATGATATAATTTGCAACAATAAAATGTAACAGTTTTAATTAACATTTAATAATCAATATTATTAATATAACTTCTTAATTTATTGCCATGCACTCAATTTTATTACAAAATAAGATTGTATGTTTGTCATTAAAAATGTTTGTTGTTCCTTGACGTTTTGGCCAGTTACATTAAACTACTTTAGTCTATTGTTGTTCCCTGATATTTCTAGCTAATTTGTTTGCACTTTAGCATTGTTTTATCTTGGCGTTTAGCCAGTTAGCTCATACAAACATAATTCACCACTGGATGAAAGGGATGGAAAAATAGAAAAATTTGAAAAAAGACCGGTTGGGCAAAGTTTTGTCTTTTAGATCAAAAGCATAAACAAAACAAATAATAATATGGATAATGTAAACACTATTATGAAACCTCATGAGTCAGGATCCTTCTCATGTCAAGTCTCCAAAAAGGCGGCCATGGTGTTAGAATCACGGTCTGAGAGTCCAAGGACTTATATCAGTTTGATACTGTTGTGAGAGGAGTACTAAAATCAGTAATTACGGTTTCCACCATTTTTTCAGAACTACTAAAGATCTAGAAGGAGGAACTACTAACGGCCAAAAGGAGTCCGGTCTTGAAGACTTTCCGAACGGCCAGAATAGTTCCACGAAATAATCTTCCTAGGTAGTTGTCACTAGGTACATAGTGGACCTTCTTCCCGTCTAGGGAAGGCAATGCGGAAGCCGCACTTCCGGAGTGGGGTCTTGAGTTTCTCATCATTTACAGGTTACAGACCAAACTGGCCGTCTTGAAGGCATATATATATATATATATATATATATATATATATATATATATATATATATATATATATATACATAAAAGAACGAAATCTTCTTTTCAAAAACATCCCTTAAGAGGTTTTCCTTTAAGGCCAGTGTTATGTTGGGGTAAATTTAAAGTTAGCTTTAGTTACAGAATCAATTACTTTAGCTGAACCAAATAAAGTTTAAATTAACGTAGTTTGGATTTGACTAGAATAATTTGCGTTCAATCATATCTGGGACGCTGCTGGACGGAAATTCTATTGTTATTGCTACAGCAAATGTTGTTGCCATGGTAACATCATTAAAATTCAAACAACTTTATTTAGCAAAGAATAGAAGACAATTACAATCCAATTGCGAACGTTACAATTCCGTTAAGAAGAACGAATATGAAGACGACAGAAATATGAAGTATTTAGCTTTGTCTTGTAAAGATTTGAGGAAAATTACATTTTCCTGTAGAATCTGCTTCGTTTTAGAATAGTTTAATTTTGAAGCTGTAAACGGAGGGAAAGGGAAAATGCTGTTATATTTCTTATAAATGGTCATAAAAATTTAATGAATCTTATAATGAATCGTGGTAAAAAATATTGATCGAAATTGGTTTCGACACGTGATACTTTCTAATACATTCAGTACAAATATGTCTTAGGTAACTTGATAGCTCCTTTTTTGCATCTGATACATTCAGCACAAAGATTTTATAGCCTTCTCGCTAGTTCGTCATATCATCGAATTCACTCAACTCGATGATTTTATAGTCTTCTAGCTAATTCCTCATAGCATCGAATACATTCATTAATTTTAGTCTTCTCTCTAATTCGTCATTACATCGGATACATCCAGGACAAAGATAGTTTACCCTTCTCGCTAATTCGTTTTTTCAATAGGTTTATAAGGTGTTTTTAATCTCCTAGCTAATAAATCATTGCATCGGACAAATTTAGCACAAAGATTTTTAATCTTTTCGTAATTCGTCATTGAATTCGAAATATTCAACACAAATATATTTCAGTCTTCTCGCTAATTCGTCATTGCATCGGACACATTCAGCTGAAAGATTTTTAGCCATTTTTTAAATCGTAATTGCATCTGATACATTCAGGAAATAGATATTTTACCCTTCTCGATAATTAGTCATTGCATAGGATACATTCAACAAAACGATTTTTAGCCTACTCGCTAATTCGTCGTTGCTACAGATATATTTATTAAAATGAATGTAGCTTTTTCATTAGTCATCATTGCATCAGATACATCAAGCTCAAAGAGTTTCTAGGCTTCTTGTGATTTGTCTTTTCATCTTATACATTCAGTCTAAAGATAATTGCATCGAAATAAATACAATATACTGCTATTCTAGAGTTCTCGTTAACTCATCAAGAGAGAAAGAGAAAAGAAGAAAGAGGTTGATTGAGAAAAAAGGGAGAAGAGAGACGAACAGAGAGAAGGAGGAAGAGTGAATGAGTCGGTTTTGTCTTTTATTTTTAGTTACTCCGTCCACGATAATCAAAATTATTACTCAACAAAAGAAAACTCTCAATGTATTTTTACAGTTCAATTAAAAGAATAAGAGTACAGACCTCTGTTCTTGATCTATATTGTAATGTGTTTACTAAACAGCCAATGAACCCTCCAGTCCCCCACTTAGGGGGTATCAGGACTCGGTTTTAGGGCGCGCATGAATAAAACATGCAATATTCTATTGAAATAAAGAAAGCATTTTTCTCAAAATGCGGTATGTAAAATATGTGTATGGAAAATGTTTATTTAGCAGGAAGCTAGAATTTTTCCAGAATGTAGGCTTAGCCAATTAATTTTGATTAATAATAACTAAAGCATTAACAATACTAAATGTACCGTAGATAAAGGTTCAGAAATCATGACCTCAATACGCCGTTTAAAAAATTGTAACAAGATAAACTAAACCGATAAATATTTAGGAAATAATTCAATAAACAGGTATTAAATAAAGGACAGGAAGAAGGCAACATGGAGAAGCAAAACACTCCATGCCTTGCCAAACTTCCGTGTTTCCCTTTAATTGCATTATTCTTCGTCCAATAATACGTCCGCTCACAAATATAGTCATGATACTAAACACAAGTTTAGTGAGAATAAATAACCTAAAATTATTTATTTCACACCGTTATCTAAAATACTAATAGCAAGTATATCTAGTTAGGGTAGACATCACGTGATGCGACGAGGCGAGGAAGTTGCGTGTCGAATGACTGTTTACCGATATCCGAGATACATCTCTACCTTCTTGCAGTGATACTCACGTCCATCAATGCCACCATAAGTTATAACATTAAGTTAGATCTGTTTTTAAATTACACTTTATCACATAATTAAGTTATAATATGAAGCGATCATGGTCACGCGTCTTGTGACGGGTGAAAAGTTTTTCTCCAGTGCAAACATATCGTCATACCCTAAGTAAAAGGTATTCACTTCAAAAACTATAATTCTATTAGCTGGTCGTATTTAGTACTGGACTAATGAATTATCCTTGAGTTTTTTTTTTTAATTACGTATTTGTCAACATCGTTGTTGTAAATAATGTAATACAACAATTTGACTGGATTGTTTGTTTTACTCAGATTACATTTCCTATGCTAACCTTCCTATGTGTTTTATTTGGTTGTTAATTGATTATATGTTGATGTACTTATTTATTTAATGAAATGCAAGCACGAATTGCAACAGAGTTAATTTCCCACTGAGCATGATAGCATCTCCAATAAAACATATATTATACTGAGCGTATTAAAATATTTTGTGCGAATTGAGATATGTAGGCTTATGTTGTAGAAAGTTATGATAGAAACTAAGTGTAAAACCAGTAAAGCTGTGCAAATGAGTACAAACACGTATCACAGCATCCTTATTAAATAAGTGGTCACAGGTAAAACTTCAAAGCCTCACAGATGGGTGCGCACTAATTTGAAAATTATAAATTGAACCAATCCTTACATTTCATTACATTCATGTTCGCATACACATCCAGGGGCGCTCTATAAAATTTACTTTGAAATGTTTCTCTTGAACAAAACGTATCTGGCGCATTTATTGTGGCTAAGGGAATTATTTCTGCTTTAAATATTGTTCTGGAAATATTCAAGCTCCACAAAGCCGAGAATTAGGGACGTCGTTGACATAGGGTTCACAAATTTAGAGTTTGCAGACTCTAGAAGTACCCAAGACATTTTCAGTTATAGTAAGCTATATGTTTGAAGATGATAACTGTCACCGAAACGCTACTGGACCATTGTAGGTTATAAAATTAGGATTGCTTTAGTTATAGGCTGTTCTTTCAACATGTTTTATTCTTAGTAAGACTTGAAACATTGACTTAAAATTATCAAATATTTGATTTCTTATCGATTTTTAATTGAATAAATAATTTTGACTACAATCTTGTACTAAAAATATTCTCGATGAATTTGTCTGTGTTGTTTCTATAGCAACTAACATCATACTTGTAAAATATGGTAACTTGTAAGGAACACTATAAGAAATAACCAAACATATAGTTTCTGCAACTAAATACTGAGAAATACCAACTTGTTATCAATAACGAATTTCCTGGTATGTATTTCAAACATAGGTTAGATACTATAATAGCTGTTCATACTGTTGATGATGATTTTGTCTTTAAAAGGTATATGAGAAAAACAATATTGAATGTGAATTTAGGTGTTTTGGTATTATTTAATTATTATCTTTATTTACAAGCTAAGCTCAAATTTTAGAACACATAGTTTCTGGATCAGGGAAATATGAATTACAGAAGAACAACGTGCGTATGAGCGCACGTGTGTATGTGTGTGTGTGTGTGTGTGTGTGTGTGTGTGTGTGTGTGTGTGTGTGTGTGTGTGTGTGTGTGTGTGTGTGTGTGTCTGTGTATGTGTGTGTGTGTGTGTGTTTGTGTGTGTGTGTGTGTGTGTGTGTGTGTGTGTGTGTGTGTGTGTGTGTGTGAGTGTGTGTGTGTGTGTGTGTTTGTGTGTGTGTGTGTGTGTATGTGTGTGAGTGAGTGAGTGTGTATATGTGTGTGTGTGTGTGTGTGTGTGTGTGTGTGTGTGAGTGTGTGTGTGTGTGTGTGTGTTTGTGTGTGTGTGTGTGTGTGTGTGTATGTGTGTGAGTGAGTGATTGTATATATATATATATATATATATATGTGTGTGTGTGTGTGTGTGTGTGTGTGTGTGTGTGTGTGTGTGTGTGTGTGTGTGTGTGTGTGTGTGTGTGTGTGTGAGTGTGTGTGTGTGTGTGTGTGTGTGCGCGCGCGCGCTCGCCTCCTTTTGTTCAGTTACTGGTATAAGGACGTACAATGGCTTGTTAGATACTCTTTGTAATGTAACTGCATACAGTCTCCTACACAAGGCTTCCCACTCCTATCTTCACTCACACTGAACTACTAGAAAACCTTATTAGACTTCTGACATTCCTCTCCGTTTTCGCTACATCACCTTTTCTAATTCCGAGACGGCTGCACCTTATCTCGCATAGGTTCCTACGTTTCCTCGTCAAGTTACACTGTTGCTTTCAGGTTTAACAACTCTTCCATTTCTCCTAGCATTTATTAGGCCTTTTTCAAGTCCATATATAACTGTATAGCTTAAGATCCAACCATTTTAAAATAAAGTCTAAGAATTGCATTACGGGTTTTCTCTTTCCAAAGAGTCTTCCACATTTATATCACCGTAGGTAGGACGGGTAGTTTTTGAAACTGTCCCCGAGACTAGTTCCTTCTTTCTCAACAGTTTTTAATTATAACCCTCCTCGTAGACGCTGAACAATAAATCATTTTTATATAACTTATATAATATAGTTACCTGTAATTGTCAATTTGCCAGTTGTCTGATGACCCTATCATGGTAATGAAAGGTCTTAAGTGATATAATTGTTACATATTCTGTTGCAACTATTCGTGTATAGATTGATTATTATTCAATTCCTTCTATTAGTTTACATTCCCTTATATATATATATATATATATATATATATATATATATATATATATATATCTTGTACAGATTTTGAATCGTAAATAAAATACTGTTTATTCATCTAATCAAGGTCAAATACATTTTTTTTAAACCTGTAGTGGATGACATTTGATGTTAATACAGTTTTTTTTTAAATATTCACTCATTATTAAAATTTAAAAAAGTTATTGTTTCGGTCGGATTCAAACTGAATAACTCCACGTATGAAATTAACCTCTTTGGCACTGAGCCAACTTTTCCATAGCTGGAAATTTGTTTATAAAAGATATATATGAAATTATAAATGAAAGGCTCTTTGTGATAATGAGGCACTACAATAGATTGATAGAATGAGATGTTATATACCACCATGAGCTTCAATAAATAGAAACTAAAAAGCAAAAAGCGAATAAATAGTAACAAACAAAAATAATAGTTGAACACCACATACTGTACAGACAGAAAAATTGAAAATTGCAAGGAAATTCGCTGTCTATTTTGCAACTTTGATATTGTGATTCTGTCAATGACATTTCTTGGATGATGAGTTTTATTATAAATTAGATAGTTTAGCAGTTTGCTTTAAATAGATTACAGCAATTACAGGTAGGTCGTTTTTCAGTGGATGGTCTGTAGGACTATACTGGAGATTTTGTATCCAATCCAACCGGAATGAAGATTTATGGGGAATTTAGCTGGTTCTATTTTATATCTGTTAGAAAATTATATTAACATGCAAAACTATTACAATGGCTCTGGAGTCGTACAGGATGGAATGCTACCTCATATCTGATTATTTACAAATATGATTCGCACTCTGAATTACAGTTCTATATTTAAAGTTAAATATCCTGTTGCATTATATAAAAATGTTTTGGGCTAAAGTGATTTGTAGTAAAATGAGATTTATAAAAGAATACTTTCAGTGAAAGAATCAATGCAGTTTACTAAATAATTTCCCAGGTTATACTGAAAAATTAAGATTATGAATGTAGTAACATTAATTTATAATTAATTTAAAATTATAATTTGAGTTATATCTTTACATGAATGTAATTAAAATTACCTGGGTTAAAGTATTGGGAAGATGTAATTTTAATTATGTTAACTATAGAAAAATTTCATGAACTGGCTCCGTGTTAGATAAATCTGGTGCCTTGATAGGATCCTTTAGTTGTAAGATAACGAAATATGAGCGGTTAATGGAATTAAGTAAGATTATACGAGAAACTCTACTGTGCCGCGGAAGTCGGAGGTAAATGGAAATTTCTGTTTAACTTTATTTTCTCCTAATATTTTTAGGCCACGATCAAAAATACTCCTTAACTGTAATAACCTTCCTTTTCTCTCCTGCACCTTCCCTCATAACCTGGATTAAATTATACCATTAAGTCCCGTTTGTACCTAGCTTTTAGGCAAATTTGTTAGATTGAAGTTCATTGTTCGAATTGTTTAGATCAAGGGCCCAGGTTATGTTTTAAGTAAATATGTTACATACTGTAATATTGTAGTTTTTAGTCGTAGAAGGAGGTTGATTAGACATTGAGAAGATCGCCGAATTGGGAAGCATTCTACTTAAGGATTCACAGACCTTTCGAAATATTCTAACATTATTCTAGAAGAATGCATAAAATAGTTAATAAATAATTGGAAACAGATTCGCAAAAACTGAATGATTTATTACAATATTTTGGAACCATCTTAACAAGTTATCTTCTCGTTAACTTGTACTAACTCCGGATCTCTTCAAGTAGAGCATTTCTATTCCCCAAAGGTAAGGCAAAAGAGAGGCACAAAAAGCCACACATAAAGTGCAGAATAACTCAAGTTGAGCCACCATCTCGCCTCCTTTTGCGCTGCTATTTGTCGCCTAAAACACACAAAAAGGAAATTGACTCAAAAGGCGGCGGTGTCAGGCTTTCAACGGTATGATTTAGTGTTGGGGAATTGAATCGGCGCAAGATATTGTTCAAGTATTGATTTCAAGCCTTTTGGCAGGAAATAAGCAAATATATTTGTAGATTGAATTGACACCTTCGATTCCGCAACGTGTCTATAAATTTTGTTAGAGATCGATGCAAATTTTGAGCTGGCGTTGCTTGACGCTTAATAATTTTGTAATATGTGGAACATTGTTTAGAAGCCAAGTTAAGAAATGTTATTATTTTAATACACAATGCCAGTTTTATTAGTATTATATTGCGTTGTTTAACTTTGCAGCGTATAGGCCATAGGTTTAACTTTAGGATCTTGGATTGACTGAGTATTGGCAGCCTTAAATACCCGACATTCCACAGCGTT
>JBAIZL010000001.1:78618770-78626270 GCA_036971475.1 Prosapia bicincta | reverse complement strand
ATTTGTGGAAGTCTTTGACAAATATAAATATATTCTTATTTAGTAAACAAAATAACATATATTATTCATAATTATTAAATTTACATCAGAAATACCAGTCTGTCATTATTTGTTTTAAAAACGTATGTGTTGAAGAGACTGTCACTAAGCTTAACATGTAGCAATTTCCCTTGTGTAAAGCGATTTGTTACATGACCAATTTTCAGTCACATCAAATTATTTATAAATTTTCTGAAACCTAGAGCTATTCAACATCAATTATTCAAAAAACTATAAACGTTAAAAACAAAGAAATAAAATGGAGCTCAAACTATTTCACTCTACTATGAGGAGAGGTTGTAGTATCGAAAGCTATTATTTTACAATTATATCGCAGAGCCATAGCAAAAGAAGCAGTTTATAACCTCTACTAAACAAAAATTCAGTAGCCTTTCTGATAGAGGTTGTTGAACCTTCTATAACTTTCTGTATCGGTTACAATGTCTTTGAAATTGTTTTTTTTTTTATTTCAGTGTCTGAAACTGTTCAATTTAAAGTTAAAAATAAATTTAAAAAGTAATAACTTTCCCCTTTATTTTCAAGAATGTGTCCTTTGTGGAGGTTTCTACTTTTTTGAAGTTGTTTCAATTATTTCTAACCTAACATCCACTACGCTCGAATTATCATTCCAGATTATTGCGTCATGTGATTGTTTAAAACTCTCGAGGCTCACCGCTTACCCTACTTACCAATGTTACGCGACTTACAACTCATTATCGCAACAAAGACTTCAGTGTTTTATTTAACTTACATATCGCCTTGTTTGAAAGTTTTACTTGACTTACCACCCACTTACTTCCCCATATTTTATGCCTTATCACTACTATACGTGACTTACAACTCCTTGCCACTACAATGACTTCGCTGATTTATTTTATATATCCACTTGCTTGACAGTTTTACTAGATATACGACACCACTTATTTCGTTATTTTACTTTACTTACCACTCTACTTACTCTGTTATTTTACTTGAATTAATAATCCATTCACTTCACTGCCTCATTGACTTGTCGCATCCCGTATTTCACTATTTTACCTGACTTACACCTTCAGATATTTCGTTGACTTTTGTTATTATCACCCCACTTATTTCGCTGTACTACTTAATAATCACCTTATTTCGCCGATCTACTTTCTCTACCCCAAACGTATTTGGCTGATTTATTTGATTTACCGCTTCACCTTTTACTTGCTCCACTACTCCATTTACTTTGCTGTTTATCCGCTCACGTTACCGCGTTTTTTTTTTTTTTTTGACTTACCACGTCACTTATTTGACTATTTTACTAGACTCACCCCCTTAGAACGTCTCTGTCATATTCAAGTTACCACTCCATTTATTTAGTGGTTTTACTTGACTTGCCATACAAGGACTTCACTGTGTTTTTTAAGTGAGCACTCCACTTATTACGCTGTTATACTTAGCTTACCACTTCGTTTATCTCACTGTAAGTTGTTACTTTTACTTCTAAGTTTTTTTATAAAAATGTCGTACTTTGTTTTAAACCCTTGAAATATTTACTAAACGTTTTCCTATTCAATAGTTCTATAAATGATTACATACAATATTCAGAAATTGTACATTTTTAAACTTTGTCGGTCACTTTGGCTTTCTCATTGCTATGTAGGATCCTTTTTCACTCCTACATTACATACTGATGTAGCCACTTATCTGGCGTTCAAAGCAGAATTTAAAGTGTAATGTGATAACTTTTAAGTAATTTTATTATGTTATTATAAATATGAATTTAATGTTATAAATACATTTAGTGTATCAATGATATTTTACTTGCATTTGCTATATATATTCACTTTCAGAAAATCATTATTTATGCAAAAACTTAGAGACAAACATGGGCAAATGAGTTATGAACATTCAGACTCAAAATAAGCAAGGCACTGTATAGGCAATTTAACATCATTGTTTAACGTAGATCGGTAATGAAGTGTGACGTAAAGAGAATAATGTGGAAAACGAAAGCTTAACTTGATACATTTACAAACCTTAGTTTTAGAAAGACATTTAAATATTTTCAGGTGTTCAGTGATATTTATAAAAGCTTTCAGACAGCTTTATTAAAAAGTTCTTTTTATGAAAGCCCTACAACAAATAGATAGGAAGTAGCTAAGCAAAGGTTTTTTTCACTGCTTTGAAAAAGAATTTATTTAAAATTCTAATAAATATACCTTAAACATTAAACCTATTGTTTTATAATCTTTTCCATTATAAACGCAAGAATAATATAATGAAATAAAATGTGGCGCAAAGAAATAATATGAAATATTTGTTTTCTTTATTTAAACAGTTATAGCTGTTCTTGTACCCCACGGAAAAATTGTTACATAAATATATATCACAAAATTATAAAGATTGATCTCATGAGTCATGTCAGTCGCAAACGACGAGCCGTTTCCCAGCAATATCCCTCATACATAATGACCCAACAATGTTGTCTTTGTCACCACAGCAGCTAATAAATCCCCAACAATACTGATACTTATCAGTTATAGGGTATAAAAAAATCCGTTACTTGCCCTTCCATTGGCAGTGAGTTATAATATATATTGTCTATATACACTCGTACATAGAACTAGTGTGCAAAAATGAAACTGGGTTCTAGAGAGAAAATTCATAGAATCAGGTGTCCAGAGACTCATACTCTCTGTATTAGAATGGTAATGAAATATCAAACCAAGGATTGAATTTGTAGAATAAAGTTGGAATTATGAAAACCAGATTATGGCCTTAGCGAAAGGGCCCCTCATCAGAATAGATTTTTTAACTGCCATCCAGCAAACAGGATTTAATAAATGTCAAATTAAAACGAAATAATTTTAATTTGTTTGGCATTTTACTAGCGTATTGTCACAAAAGCGAAGCCTCGAAAAACATGCTTGCTGACTGCAAAGTTTTGCTGACACAAAATTAGTAAAAAAAAGGAATCACAAGTGTTAAAAGGAAAACATAGGTAACGTTTCAGGGCAGCAGCTTTCACATGAATAAAATAAGCCTATAAATCAACAACAACCACTTTTTTGTAACAAGAAACGCTCATCTGTCACTGTCAGATGTTCCCTGTGCAACGGTCACACACAAGCTCGAAAGTGTTAGTAGCATGTCGATGGAAACAAACCCGTTTAATACACTCACAAGGGCTCTTCCCATGCTTACTTCTTAGATCTCCTCTTCTTCATCACTTTTCTTTCTTTTAACGATTAATACAAATATCTGCAACAAAGGGATACGACATTCAATTGTTTTCAGAAGTTTTCTCTAACAATTTACATCAGGTCGATCACCAAATGATAGCTTCAATAGTTTAATGTGTGAAAAACCCCAATAATAAAGATTTACTTCTGAAACCTTCAGTTTAGATTTATTTCACTTCCAAGCATGTTTTTAGTTTCAAAGTTTTCTATGGTATAACTTTCATTTAACTTTTGTTCACTTTCGCAAGTGAAAATACGTTTATTTTTCTCTATGGATTATTTAAGAGAGGAGGGAGAGAATGGGGAAGAGAAGCCTGAATTTATATACGTCATACACACACACACACACACACAAATACATACACACACACACACACACACACATACACACACATACACACACACACACACACACACACACAGACACACACACACACACACACACACACACACACGCACACATATACAAACACGTGTATGACTATCATAGTGTTAGAATATTTGTTAGTTTTGAAGTAATAAAACCATAAAAAAATTATATTTATATCAGTCATTAGTAAAGAATTCCTTGATTCAAATGCGTATTCATACATTTATTCTTTTTCAATGAGTTTTTCACGTTATCACACATTTACTCTTACTACCCGGTGCTCCGCAAGCGTCTTAACACGGTAAAATTACTATTTGAAAATTTACTAATGAAGGATGTCTAATTTCATGATTCAAAATCAACATTGGGTCTTTTGCTGCTTTTCGACGTCTTAGAGGCTTTTATTAATCTGTATTTTAAATTGAATTTATTTTGAATACTGAAGTAGTAACAGCCGTCCTCAATTTAGGCCTATGTGGACAATAAACCTGCATTCAGTTTTGCTCAGCTCTCCAACACTAGTCATGCTTCTTGGCACAGATATAGTGTGTAGAATATAAATATATTCTATAACTTAAACTATTAGAAGGGTAGTGTAGCATGCTGTAAGCTTTTATTTCCTTCCCTAAAGTAACGCCCCAAAAGTGTAAATCACCTTAAACTAAGAGTTTTACTCAGGAGTTTATCTTAGCAACCTTTTCCATTTCTCGTCGTTGTATGCAGTATACTTTCTTCAAATAAAAACTGACCTAAAGAAAAATCCTTTCACTACTGACTTTACACCACATTTAGTATAATTCCGTTGCGAACATAATCCACGTAAGTTTAGGAGTTTTGTTAAATTACTTACGGGCATTATTGGTTATCGCGCGATAGACAATTTTGCCTGGCGAAAATCCGGAGGATAATGTAATGGGTACCAACGACTGATGAACATTGGATTTAAGTAACTAAACTGTAGAATCGGTAGATCTAAAGTAGAAAAGATCTAGACTGTATTTATATGGTGATAGAAAGATCCGTACTGTATTAATATTGTGATACAAAGATCTGAATTGTATTCATATGGTAATAGAAAAATTCAAACTGACTAACGAAAGCTCCGGTTTCATAAAATAGTCATTGTTTTCAATTCTGTTTAAACAAGGAATTTCTGATTTCAGCATGCTGTCCTTACTCTCTCTTAAATGTTGTAACGTCTTACGAAACAAACCCCTTTTTCATACAGGAATCTGCCACTTCGAAATATCCTACTTTCCACTGCAATACCTTTAAAGCAACTTAAGTAACAATTAGAATCCGAATTTGTGCAAAGTATAAACGTAACAAGGAAACTCTAATCATACATTGATTCTTCAAATATTTTTCTGCTTAACTTCAATTCTACTCAGTCAGTTAGTAAAGGTATCAAAGGGATGACGTATTGTTTTTGCTTTCCTTCACTTAATCTACAAATTTAAATTATATGTAGTTAACGTACAGTTACTTTCTGCTTATTATATAATCGATAAATATTGAGTTAATTATTTTTGTGATTAAGTTCACTATTTCCTGATACACGTTCGTTACGGGTTGCTATTGGAACATGTTTTTTCTTTTTTTATATTTTGATCCACAGTTATTGAATTTATTCTATGGTTTACCTTTATTTGCTGACTCTATTGTTTGCACCCAAATTTTATTTCCATTGCTAACAAACCCTCAATGTAGAACCGCGGATTGTTGAATATTGGATTTAAATTTTCTAACCGTCATGTTTACTTTACTTTGAAAACAGCGGATTTATTGCGTTTAGCTACACTGACAGCTGATCGTGGTAAAACAATTACTATCACCATAACTCTCTCAGCTGATTTCAAGTTCGCAAATTTTTTTTAAACGTTTTCCAAGTCAACATATTTAGTGCTAAACATATCAATAATGCACTCTTTATAATTATTACATTTGTCCATTATTAAAGTCTATTAATTTCTTCATATTATTAAAGTTTACGATTTATTTTTTGAATTTTTTAGTACACCCATCTTCATTTCTGTTACGAATATTTTGAGTACAATTTGTGTGCACCAGTATCAAGAGAGGTCTGGTGGCTAACGGTGTATAAAGAAAGAACTCACAGTTTGAATGAACAGTACGATTTACGTTTTGAAAAAGGAGTTACTTCGAAACACGTCAACAGAGGAGAATATTGAATTGTTAGGAATGGCAGAAAACTAAACTCAAAACATATAATTTATTATATTATTTAAAAATATTTATACGAAATTTGTTCCAAATTGGTTTGAAAATAAAATTTTATTTAAATATTAATCAACAGTAACATTGTTTATATAGGTTTGACGGTATACACACTTTGTTCTAGATAACATTTTATCCTTAATTCATACAAACAAGAATTGAATCTGCCACGTTTATCAACAACAACCTTTGGGTAAACGCTTTTAATTATAGGAAAGATTCTATTTGTCTTGGCAAATGTATGGCTACTATGATCTTATTTGCTTGTTTCCTTGCAAAAATTATCGTATGTGAAGTTTTTGAAATTTACAAGCATAATATTGATAACAAATTGATAGATGAACAAATTCAAATACGTTCTAAATTCCATACTATATTCAATGTACATATTGTTGTGGCAGCAGTGGAATAGGTTTGGCAATATTGTAATAGATTTGGGAACTGCGTAATGCTTTATCTAGTAGCTTCATATTTGTTAGACAGTTCTTTTATCATTCTTAGTATTGTAATTCCTGAGGATGTTGGTAATGTCAATCAACGAAAAGCTTTGAGTGTATTATTCAATAAATTATTCCTGTAATTAGTGTATATTATTTAATCCTAAATATATATATATAAATTTATATATATATATATATATATATATATATATAAATATAAATACATTAATATACATATATATATATATATGTGTGTGTGTGTGTGTGTCTATGTATGTCTATAGAATAAATAATTTATAATTAGTGTAAAATGACTTAATAATTATATATATATATATATATATATATATATATATATATATATATATATATATATAAAATTAGGTATTTATAAATAAATATGAAACTGCTTTTACAAATACGAGGTTTGCACGGTTATTGCGTTCAAGACGGTTTCACAATCCTTAATTCAATTAATCGTAAAAAATGAATCGCTCTTTTATGCAAGAAACGACGGAATGGTCTTTAGTATCTACTATCAATAACTCATAGTAGAAATTTTCCAAGATGGTTTTATTCTTAGTTTGAATAATGCCTAGTAAAGGGGTGTTACAATCAACAGTTTTGAATAATTACATGATAACCCAAACCAATTAATGAAGACATTTTCTTGTCTTCTTCATTTTGTACGCTATTTGCCTCTAACTGTCTCTTCCGAGCCTGAAAATTGTTATCTAAAAACGGCATTTCCTCTGCTTTTGCCTAGTTCATTTATTTGTTTTTTTATTTCATCTACCCACGGTTTTGCGATCCTTATCCATCACTCGAAAACAATTAACTTTCGCTGTCCACGCAGAGGCGTCGAGCGGTTGCTACAGAAAAGGTACTATTTATAGGTAAAATTTTAATGCCGCATATATTGAGTAAAGAAATTATTATAACGCGTAAGAAGCGAGGTATTTAATAGCGAGATATTTATAGCAGGAATGTAGCAATATGCGGAAAATGGGTAAAAACATAATTTATTATTCATTACAGGAGACGGGGTGAGCTTTCTTTGAGAAAAGGGCGAATCCAATAACACTTCCCCCATTACAATCTTTTTATTGTGCTCGTAAAATTATCAGAGTGAAATATTTGCTACATAAATATTATATTGGGTAATAATGCTGTTGAGTTTAATGTGCTGGGGATTAATTGC
>JBAIZL010000001.1:78593770-78616270 GCA_036971475.1 Prosapia bicincta | reverse complement strand
TATATATATATATATATATATATATATATATTTATTTATTTACAGGCTACACAAACATTCATTTTTATAGATATAGAAACTAGATAATGAATCCTGTATATAATCCTACAATTATAAATTTGTTTACGAGTGTAAACACACGTATTACTGTCAAACTAAATTTTTGTTTGTACAATCACTTCAAAGTTCTAACCTATATGCATGAAGAAAATTTTTATTATATAAGAAGGTAACTAAATAATTGTTGCATGTAATATATTATTTACTTTTTAGTTTCCGAATTAACTCGGATTAATAATTAAGTATTTATGAGAGATATTTCATGCCTAATTATAAGAAAAAACAGTTGGAGAGTTAAATTGGATTTTTAAGAAAGAAATGTGAAAACATGAAGAAATTAATGAAAGACTTTACCAACTGGCTACTCTTGACGGTATTAGCTGCTGGCAGTGGTTGACTGTTATAGCGCTCGATCTGACAACACCGCATCTCTACCCTGCCACAGTTCCATTCCTATTCTACTTTAAATCAAAGTATAGCAATGTATAGGACACGGATTGATTTTCTCTATCTCGTTTTTTTACTCTTTTTATATATCTCTCTCTTCCTCTCTAAGTGCATTTAATAAGAGTTAATTACGTTATGGTGGCCAGACGGCTAGTATTTTCTAGGAGACAAATAAGTCAATTCTCTCTTTTTTCCTCACTCTCTCACTCAATCTCTCTTTCACACGATGCACGTAATAAGAGTTAATTAACAGCTAACTAATGCTTAACAGTTAATGCTTATAATTATGCCGACGATTATATAATCCTATCAGCAAATGTTATAAAAATTTAAAATATTGTTATTAACCTTTTGTTAAAACGATGTTGTTTAAAACTTATTATTATCAACATATTGCATTTGATATTGTTTACTTACATTGTTAAACTTTAAAAAAATAGACTTTAGTGTTAACCACTGGTAACATATGTCAATGTTAACCTGGACTATCCCGGGCAAGAAGTACGTATAATGTTAACAAATAAAAAAGTGTTTGAGTTCGAAACAGATGATGAACCAAGGATTTTTAGAAAGATTAGGTTTTAAAATAAATGACTGAGACGAAATAGTGGGAATTGTATCATACCCATAACAAAACATTTCTAAAGATTGATCAAAAGAAAATAGACAGACAACAGCTGAGAAAATAAAACAACATAGTGCCTCTTCAGCACTATATAATAAATGCATATTTCTGGGAGGAACAGTTCGACTTTACTACATTGATACTAGCAAGGCGACCCTTGTGGACTTTATGTCAAAACGTATGGCTCAAAAAGAACTCCCCGCGTTTACCTCAGTGTATTATATGAAACACGCTGAGGCGTTAAATGAAAAAATGTATAAAATGTATGTAAGGGGGAAAACTCAAGTTTGCTTTAGTTGTACTAGCTAGACGCTCGTGGGGAATACATTGGAAAGGTACAGCTCAAAAGGAAAGCCTCGTTATGTAGAAAGCGTTACGTTAGCGTAGTAGTTAGAACACTCTGTTGTGTACATTATAAAATGTTAAACTGTATCCTAATTAGCCTGGCCTATATAAAAAAAGTATATGCCAACCGAATAAAAGTTGTAACCAACCGAACTATCTAATCGATATTGAGGACCACGTACAACTCGTAACAAGAATAAGTTGTTAATACTGCTTCTATCTTAAGTGACCTATTATCAAAATTATTGCTACTATTTTACTACACGAATATATTTGTAATTTTGTACAAATGCAAGGATGCTAAACAAGACTGTTGACAGCTTTAACGTGAGATTGCATTGTAGAACTGAATCACACCGTTTAAGTATCTTTGCATTTATCTTTAAATCTAGAAACTGATGTGATAATGACGTCATTTCTGTACATAGCTGACGTGTGATTAATAAACGTCAGCAAATCTGATGTTCAGCATTACTCAGCACTAATAGAGATGTATCTCAGAAAACAGTAAACCGTCATTGGGCACGCAACTTGCCTCGTCGGATCTCGTGATTACTCTATCCTAACTAGATATACTAGCTATTTGTACTTTAGGGAACGATGTGAAATAAATAGTTTTAGGTTATTTATTCTCACTAAGCTTGTGTTTAGTATCATGCCTCTATTTGTGAGCGGGCGTATTATTGGACGAAGATCAATGCAATTCGAGAAAAAACAAAAGGTTGGCAAGGCATAGAGTGTTTTGCCATGTTGCCTTCTTCTCTGTCTTATATCTAACACCTGGTTATTGAATTACTTCCTAAATATTTATCGGTTTAGTTTATCTTGTTAAGTTTCTCGGTTAGTTTTAAACGGCGTATTGAGGTCATGATTTCTGAACATTTATCTACGGTACATTTAGTTTAGTTAGTGCTTTAGTTAATTTTAACCAAAATTAATTCGCCACGCCAAAATTAATTCTGGAAAAATTCTAGCTTAGTGCTAAATCACCTTTATTCATACACATATTTACATAACACATTTTGTGAAATATGCTAACTTTATTTCAAAAGAATATTTAACGTTTTATTCATGCGCGCCTTGAACCTTAGTCCTGATACCCCCAAGTGGGGAACTGGAGGATTCATTGCCTATTTAGTAAACAAATTACAATATAGATCAAGAATAGAGGTTTGTACTCTTATTCGTTTAATTGAACTGTAAAAATAAAGTGAGAGCTCTCTTTGGTTGAGTAGTAATTTTGAATATCGTGGACGGAGTAACTTAAAATAGGAGACACAAAACCAATTCATTCACTCTTCCTCCTTCTCTCTGTTTTTCTTTCTTCTCCCTTTTTTTCTCAATCAACCTCTTTCTCATTTTTCTTTTTCTCTTGACGAATTAGCGAGAACTCTAGAATATCTATATCCAGTATTTATTTCGATCCAATTATCTTTCGACTGAATGTATAAGGTGAAAATACAAATTTGCAAGGAGCCTGGAAACTCTTTGAGCTAGATGTAACTGTGCAATGATGTCTAATGAAAAAGCTACATTCTTTTTATTAAATGTATCCGATGCAATGACGAATTATCGAAAAGGCTAAAATATCTTTTTCCTGAATGTATCAGCAGTAATAACGAATTACAAAAAGGCTAAAAATATTTCTGCTGAATGTGGCCGATGCAATGACGAATTAGCGACAAGGCTAAAATACGTTTGTGTTGAATGTATCCAATGCAATGACGAATTAAGGAAAGATTAAAGATCTTTGTGCTAAATGTGTCCGATGCAACGACGAATTAGCTAGAAGAATAGAAAATTTTTGTAATGAATGTATTCGATGCTAAAAGAAATTAGCGAGTAGACTAGCAACACCTTTGGGGAGAATGTATCCGATGCAATAACAAATCAGCGAGAAGGCGAAACAATCTTTCTCCTGAATATATCCGACCCAATGACGAAATAGCGAGAAGACTAGAAAGTAATTGTGTTGAGTGAATTCGATAGCATGACGAATTAGCAAGAAGGCTATAAAATCTTTTTGCTGAATGTATCAGATAAAAAAGCTACCGAGATACCTAAAATATTTTTGTACTGAATGTATTTGAAAGTATCAAGTTTCGAAACAAACTTACAACGACTCAATATAAGTTTCGTTATGTTTTTATGACCATTTAAAGAAGTATAACCACATTTTTCCTTCCCCCGTTTACAGCTTCAACTTTAAATTTATCTAAAGTAAAGCAACTTCTACAGGAAAATATAATTTTTCTCAAATCTTTACAAGACGAAGATCAATACTTCATATTTCTGTCGTCTTCAAATTTGTTCTTCTTAACTAGATTGTAACGTTCGTAATTGGATTGTTATTGTCTTCTATTCTTTGCTAGATAAAGTTGTTTAAACTTTGATGTTGTTACTATGGCAACATTATTTGCTGTAGCAATAACAATAGAAATTCCGTCCAGCAGCGTCCCAGATATGATTGAACGCAAATTATTCTAATCAAATCGAAATTACGTTAACTGAAACTTTATTTGGTTCAGCTAAACTAATTGATTCTGTAACTAAATGTAACCTAAACTTTACCCCAACGTAACACAGCCCTTAGAGGAAAACCTCTTCAGGGATGTTTTTGAAAAGAGGATTTGGATCTTTTATTGTAAATACATATACCTTCAAAAATTTAAGTTTGGGCTGTAACTTGTAAATGTTAAGAGACTCAATTCTCTACTCTGGAAGTTCGGCTTCCGCATAGCCAATCTAGAGTGGATGAGGCTCCACTATGTACCTAGTGACAACTGCCAAGGAAAGTTAGTTAGCGGAACTATTCTGGCCGCTCGGAAAGTCTTACGACCGGACTCCTCCTGGGCGTTAGTAGTTCCTCCTACTAGATCTTTAGTAGTTTTGAAGAAACGGTCGAAACCGTTATTACTGCAGTATCAAACTGATGGCGATGTTAAGTACATTAGAAGGAAGCTGAGACCACGTAAATTAGGAGGGAGTCGAGGAAACATACGTTAAGAGGAGGCCGAGACCACGTATAATAAGAGGGAGCCGAAACCACGTACATTAAGAGGCAAACGATGTCAAGTATAATGAAGAGGGAGCTGAGACCACGTACATTGACAGGGAGGCGAGACTACGTACATTAAGACGTAGGGAATGTCACGTACTTCAGGAGAGAGCAGAGGCCCCGCACTTTAAGAGGGAGCCGAGTCCTCGTACGTTAGGAGGGAACGAGGTCACGTATGTAGAAGAAAGAGACGACGTCACGCACATGGAAGAGAGAGGCAATGTTACGTACTTCAGGAGAGAGCAGAGGCCCCGCACATTAAGATGGAGCCAAGCCCACGTACGTTAGGAGGGAGCCGAAACCACGTACATTAAGAGGGAGCCGAGACCACGTACATTGACAGGGAGGGGAGACTACGTATATTAAAAGGCAGGGAAGAGAGCACTACTTCAGGAGAGAGCAGAGGCCCCGCACATTAAGAGGGAGCCGAGCCCATGTACATTAGGAGGTAGCCAAGGCCACGTACCTAGAAGAAGGAGACGGTGTTATGCAATGTCACGAAAATCGAATACAGAGGCGAGGCAACGTACATCTAAGAGAGATCCGTGACCACGTACTTTGAAAGATGGAGTCTATGCCAAGTACAACTAAAAGGGAGCTGATACCACGTACATTACCGGGAAGCCGAGAGCACGTACATTAAGAGGTAGCCAATCCCACGTACATAGAAGAAGAAGACGATGTCTCGTACTAAAAGAGGAAGGTGATGTTACGTACATCGAACACAGAGACAACCCAACGTACATCTAAGATATAGCCGACGCCAAGTACTTCGAAAAAAGAGAGTATGTCACGTACTTAATTAAAAAAGAAGCGTTTTGGTGGATCTGTTACACGTTTGGTTCTTACTACCGTTACTGCAACAATGTAAAACAATTTCTGCATGTTTCTGCTTCATTTTTTAAGTATACGTAACGGGCATTGTAGGCAACGTTGGCTGCTTAGAAATAGTAAACCTTTTATTGAAACTTCAAGCTTTGAATACAAACATCTGCAGCAATAACAAATTAGGTTACACCCAGCTTGTCCACTTCGACAATAATTATGTAAGGAATAAATAAGGACGTACCTTTAACAGATGATGCGGAGAGAGGTCTTGAACGCATACAACTTTAGACATCGATTTCCTTCCTATAATTATTGGAAAGGACTAGAAACAAATACATATTCGTATAGAGATAGAACCCTTCGTCATTTTATTGTAGTCAAACGCCTTATTTAGTATGGTTGGAGATTGAAGATGTCAGAGAACGCCCGAGCAGGTATTTTCTAGTTTGGCAATTTCATTACCCGGTTCAAATCTTGCAGGAGTAAAAGAGTTGACACGAATGTGCCCTAAGAATTATGGCAACCCTCCTAATCCCAATCGCCATGGGAACCAGCAGTCCCTGAATATTAAAGACAAACTTGCAAGCCTCTTTGATCTTCAGAAAGGAGACGTTTTGTAATATTTTTACTACTCCATGCGAATCTTAGATGAACTTATTTTAACGTATACATTAAATTTATTCAATAAATAATCCACACAACCTCTAACCACAAATAGGTGTTTTTAAAATTTTTGTGAGACTAGAATATAAAACCATATTTATGGTTAGAGGTTGTGTGCATTATTTAATAATATTAGGCCATAGTAAATTATTCCAAGTAATTATTGATTTTATTTTCTGAATTAATTTGGTATTTTTTTAACTCTTTCTTTTGGCTCGCACTCTTTTGATATATATCTTTTACAAATTTTCAATTGTTAGTAAAATACATATTATAAATAGTGCTGTAAGGTTGGAAATGAATGAAACTAATAAAATAAACAAAGTGCAAATAAGCAAACAATGATTTTTCTTTCTTGACCTCAGTAGGAATTACTTCTAAAAGAATTTTTATATTACTTGTTTATTATCTGCATCCCTTTGTCTTATGTTGTTTCAAGTAATGTTCGTATCCAATAAATATAAGTATCTAATATATATATAAGGGAATACTCTTAGTTAATTCCTGAATAATAAGTGTTATAACCCCCTGAAAATAGCAGTTGTTCGAAAGCGTTATCTAGAGTGTGACGGAGGTGAATTTGGTGATGACAGATGGTTAATGCACAGAATCCACCTGGGTTTTACTTCTATAGCAATAATCTCCGTCATTTGTTTGGATCTCTTACTTACACAATATATCCAAATTTGTAATTAAAGTAAACACATATTTATTTTATTTATACCTATAACGTACTTGTTACGCCTTGGTTTACACTGAACTTCCATTTTTTCGGAATGGTTGTGCATGAGAATAACTAAAATATATGACATGTTTGTGGTGGCTGTAAACCCGATATACGAAGTCTAATGTCTCTGAAACTGGACACAATGGCCATGTATAAACATTTAACTTTGTTACGAAGCAGGGAAGAGTTTGGGGGCAGTTTCAATTTGTATTGTTTTTATGGGACTACATTTCAAACAAAATTTTAGTAAAATTCAGACATTCCAGTTTTTTTTAATACTTGATATGGCCATGATCGCTTCTCTTAGCTTTAGTGTTCGTTGCAGTTTGTAATCATATGGCCTTCAAACACCGGTTTGGAATTCCCTACACAAACCATTGTCGGGTATCTCTGGAATGTTTAATATTAGACATTACAAGGGTTTAATGGCGACACGTGCTTGAACAGGGTACAACATGAACAGTAATAGAGTTGTATAAAATCCTCGCCTCTTACTTCAAGAATAGAAGAAAGGATTAGAACTATAAATGCTATTCAGCCTTAATACTAATATTGTAATGCTCAATTTTTGCCAATCTTTTGATTTGCTGGTTTTCCCGGACAAACACTGAATCATGACTATGGTGTGTAACGGTTCCAGTGCACTACAATCTTCTCAACTTCACAACGTAAAAGTTGCCGAGACAATTATTTCCTTTCCATAATAAATTGATATTAGCAATAAAAATTATATGTATTGATTAAGAATCTTTTCCGACTCACGGTAAGAGTAATAAAACTTGACGGTGATGTCCAAAAATCTTAAAATTCAAAAAGAGGTTGAATTAACTTCAAAATAAATGATACTAGGTTTCTAATCAACAGAACAGAACACATCTATCAATACAAAGCTCCAATATGTCTTACTCTGTCAACGTTTTTGTCACTCATCAACAGAATTTATGGCACTTCTGACGAAGAAAAAGGAGAATGTAGTTGAAAGGCCGAAACGCCGACAAACTAATGAATATTGGTACTGTATGTCGATGAATTTGTCTTGTTCTGTTCATCACAAGCCTAGTCCATCTTAATACTTATAAGGCTTTGTCTAGCAATATTGCACTATTATATTAGGTATTGGGTTAAACAATATCATATAACAATACGAAGCAAGATGTATTTGGGAAAATGTCGGTTTGTCTTCGGCTATAAAAAAGTGTTTCGTAACCAGATTAAATCTACAGTAAATATAATCTTAATGATTTATTGCTCAATCCCTATAAATTACATAATATTCATATTTTTAAAGCTTCAGATATCGATTGATTTATTTATTTTGTGTTTGCTTCTGATTTGAGTAATATAATAACAATAATAAAAGAAATTAATTTTGTTATTTAAAAAAAAAATTCAAGTTTTACTTACACACACATAAATACACACACATCATACACACACACACACACACACACACACACACACACACACACACACACAGACAACAAACCCACACACACACACACATACACACACACACACACACACACACACGCATACACACATACACATGCACACACACACACACACACACACACACACACACACACAGACACATACACTCACACACGCGCCCACATACACACACACAAACACACACACACAGAAACACACACACACACACGTATATATTTATATATAACGTAACAAATATATGTATACATAGATACTTATAGATGGATGTGCATATGTTCTAAACTCACGTTATCTAAGGCAGACTAATTATTTATACTTGGAGATAAAATTTACAAAAACTCAAGGGACAAAAGAACAGACTAGAGTGAGCTAGAGTTCAAGAGCTATACGTTTTGAGTTTAAAAGTTTGCATTGTGTGTAATAGTTATTGCGTCTTAAAGTAAAGTAAATAGATACAGGGTGTGAGTGTCAGAGATGAAGTGGTCCGAAGGTGGTGTAAAGAAATAACAGCGACCCTCATTGCGCAGTTGGATACCTTTTTCAATTGAAATAATATCACGCCTCGTTAATTGTCTGTCCCTAGCACGCAGCGATCTCTTGCAAACAACTACGGCATTACTAATAGATGTAATTCGTACTGCATCAAGTTTATTTTTTCTTTTTTTTACACCCACTGTCGTTACCCCTGAATGAAAACTGCCCACAAGGCAATGTGTTACTGTTTTAACCTGCAACGTATTTATATATGTTTTATACAATGGTTATTGTTGATATATTGATTTTATTGTTATGAGTAAGTAAGGTTAAAACATCCAAATATATAAATACGATTGAAAACTCTCTTTAAATAGTACAATATCAGAAAAAATTCAACTTACTCAATGGTAATATATTACAGTTTAATCGTTATAAAACTAAGTACTTTACGTTTTTTTGCATTAAAAAAATCACGTTTGTGAAAAATGTTTGAAAAATTGTTAACAAACTATTCATTTGTTGGTCCTTATTTTCTAGCTTTATGCTAGCTTTTTATCAAGTTGACGCTAACATATTCCCCCTTCTGTGAAGATCACCTCCGCTAGCTAAACAAATGTTGACAGTCCTACAATATGAAGTCTTAACTTAGTACAAAAACTTGTTTTACAATAAAATATCCTTATTGTTTAATTTATTAGCTTGAAATAACAGCTGATTTTTTCCACATGATATGTATCAGCTGACTTATTTTTACATTGCTTTCAATCCTGCACTACAGAATATCAATTTCGTATTACATATTCTTTTTTTGTACATGCCCACAAAAGAGTAAGACAACAGCCGATTACTGCCCGCGTTTTACGTATTAAATGGGTCAATTTTATGTTGTTTTCAGACGTTCGCTACAAAATATTAATAGATGCCTATAAGAGAGCAAGACCACAGCGAACTCTGCTCCTTGTTATCTAGTAGCTGGCCGTTGTTAGGTTGCTTTCATTACAGAACTTCAGACAATGCCTACAACACAAATGCTATTAAAGGTTTAAAATAATTAATTTTTGTTTATATTTTTTGGGATTTTATTAGATTTCTTAATAAGTAATTGAAAAATATTTTTATGAAAAAGTTACTTATGAACGGTCTTATACAATATTTCAAATTCTTATACAAATTCTTCTAAATGCACAATATTTCGTATGATCCTTTCACAAAGCCCTCGATGTGGGGGAATAGACGTTGCTATACGTTTGATTTACTTTTGTAAACTACAAACACGTGTTTCAACATCAGTGTATTAAACCACAGATGCATTCAATACTCAGAGTGTAGTACAAGGTGTGATTTGAAAGCTTGTTTGTCTGTAACATTGTATCTACACAAGAAATAATATTTCTAAAGTGGAAAAGAAATCCATTTGTTATAAGAACGCGAAAGTTACAAGTATATCCAAAGCGATTGTCGGATTGTTGTACTGTCTTTTAGTGTTTCACAACTTTTATCGCATAGTGTTTAGCTATGACAATGGCCTACTTCACTTAGAGAGTGCAGCTTCTTGACCTTCGCCTCTAACCGAATAGATATAACGGTCAGTAACGGTCAATTATAATAAACAAAAAAAATTATAATACACAAAACTCTTCGGTTCATCCTTTATTTCTATTTGTGAGTTTATTAAAAATATGTTGGAAGTTGAAAGATATCGTTAAGGGTCCTAACATTGAACTTTTCGGTGGCATGCTGCTGGTCAAGATACGATATCTGTCTATTGTGTCTCCGTACATTAACATTCCTTGGGCGAGCGGAAGGTTAGGACAAGTCAGAAAAAAGGAAACTTTAGTAGAGTCACTTTACTCAAGTACATGTCGCTTATATTTACCAGCAAATCCTTGCAGCCCTGAAACATAAACGAACAGACTTTATTGCAGCTAAGATGAGCTATTCCAACCTAATCTAAACCACTTACGATTATACTAACTTTAGCTATATTTATTTGGTTCACGTTAGCTATTATGCTTCCGGATGGTTCTAATTGCATTTTGTTTTTGTTTTGTTTCTAAACAGCCTACAATTCTAACTGAAACACTTTCTGCAAATGTATTCCAAATTTATCCGCAAAACGTTTTGCTCACCCACCTGAAAAAAATATTTACAAACCGACCTACAAGCAGCCTGCAAAGATACCGGCAAAGATTTCTTCAAACAGGGTGCATATATATCTGCAAAAAGACTTGCATGTCCACCTGACAAAATACATCTTACAAACCTACCTGCAAACAACCTGGAATTATACAGACAAATATTTCTACAAACAGACTGCAAATATATCTGCAAATGTTTTTCTCATTGACCTGAAGACAAACTGTTTACAAACCTACCTGCAACCCTACCAAAAAGACTTCCTGTAAAAACATTGCAAATCAATCTGAAAAACGTTTCCTCACCCACCTGAATAAACTGCTTTCAAACCGACCTGCAAGCGTCCTGAAACCCTACCCACAAATGTTTCTGCAAACCGTGTATAAATATATCTGCAAAACGTCTTCACACCCACATGCAACACTATTAGCCAAACTAGCTGCAATCCTGTAAATTTACCTTGAAAACTTCCTGCAAACATCTTAGTATCTGGAAAATAGCATACAAACTTGCCTGCAACCTGTTAATTTGTCTGCAAACAGCCTGTTGTAATATAACTTTAGAGTAAACGCAATACTATTACCTAGAAGATGGGTGGGTGAGTCAATTGTTTCAGAATGGAATCTAATCGTCTCTCAACAATTTGTTTGACTTTATCACTAAACGGAAATTGCAAAATACAAGTAGAACTGTTCGCAATATATAACTTGAAATACAACCCTCGACACAACAATGCAAAACAAATAAGCCGTCATTATACTAAATAACTTGCTTTGAATACACATTGGCGGTGTTTTACGATTGCAAACATAAAGCAATCTATAGCACTTGGTCTACAATTATCCTGGATTTTTTCCATTGCACATTCTCATATAGTGCAATACTTGCATCACGAGGGGCTGCTAGACAATATAAATACACCCTTATACTGAGTATGTTTCCATTGCACACTCTCAGCAGCAGAGGGTGCTATACAATATAGATACACCCATGAATTGAGTCTTTCCATTGCACTTTCCGTACTCAACACTATAGGAGGTGTTGGGAAATATAGATACACTAATGCATTGAGTATTTTTCCATTTTTCACGCTCATGCAAGCTCAATACCGCATCATCAAAACCTGGTACACCATATATTTATAAAAATGTACGATTCCAAATTGCTATACTAGTTCAATACTCTATGAGGAGGGGCTGGTAGCCAATATACGAGATTCACCCATGTTTTCAGTTACACTTTCATGCAAGCTCAATACTGCATCATCATACCCCATTAGGAATATAAATATACTAAAGTATTATGTATGTATCCATTCAACATTCTTATACTAGTTCAACGCCCTATGAGAAGGAGCTGCTAGGCAATATAGATATAACCATGTATTAAGTATGTTTGAAAAGTACTCTCTCCTGCAAGAGTAATAGTCTGTGAACAGGGGCTACTAGACAATATAGTTACAATAGGATATTACTCTTACTTGGGTATGCTCTTTGATGTTATAGTTAGGGAATCCACTACTAGGTCTAACAAAAGTCTTATTTAATTATAATTGTACTTTCTTTAAAAAAAGACACTTCTAAAAACATATTTTAAAACTCAAATAGATTAAGGTATTTAATTAAAAATGTATTTAAATCAGTATTTCCAGGTTTAGAAAATTATATTAGCAATCGTTCAATATTGATAGATACAATGTTTATTATTTTGAACACCCTTGATTTAAGCTAATAATGTGCTCTAAAAATGTTTTGCTTTGTTTTCTGTTTCTAAATTGTCCGCGTACAAGATACCACTGAGCTGTTAAAGTTCTCATGTAAGAGCTTGAATATAACATTTAAATATATAACTATTAAGGATTAATAATACGTATTTTAATTATAAACTCACACACACACACACAAAACTCGCGGGCGCGCGTTTATATAAGCACCCACACAAACATACACACATACACACACACACACACCCACACACACACCCACACACACACACACGCACACACACATATCTACAAATGTTTCTAATACACTTTTTATAACACGTGAAGTTGGGAAATGTGAGAACGTGTTCTATGTGAGGTTACCTTTCTAGATGGCATGCAAACCATAACATGAACACAAATTCATACTTCAAACATGACATGATGGCGACTCACGCTTGGTTTATAGGTCTTGGCTTGGGACAATGAAGAATTAAACATCTTCTATTGCCTTGTGTCTGGCGTTTAGTACTTGCCCCTTGAGAATTTATTACGTAGTGAAAGAATACTTCAGATCAGTAATTTATTAACATGACGACTTACACATTTCGAATTTTTATATTTATACAAAACGTGTCGAATAAATAATTTTATTTTTGTTCAATTTTTACAGATGTTCTGGACGGTTGAAATACATAAAAGTGTTGTAAATTCTTGTAAAGTTCATAGGTTGAAGTGTTTTTAAATAAATGTAATAATTAATCAGTTATTTTTAAATGATACTGTTTTAGTAGATTTTTCAGTTCATTCCACCCCTTTCTCTTATTTTCTCATAAAAAAAACAATATGTCTGTTTATTGAGGTGTTACTTGGCTGATCACTTTAGAAACCGGATTAGTCATATGCAAGGGAAAATTTCATTATGAAAATGAAAAAATTGAATTACATTTAATGTAATTTTCCTCTATACATATTAAATATAAGCTCGCCATACAAAAGGTTTTGTTTTTGGTCAATTTTATTTAAATAATTTTATTGACTTATGCTTATAGCAGAAAAATATTGATATGTGTTGCTGTTATAGGTATGTTCAGCTGTATACCTAAGCACGACCGGGGATAAATATCACTATTGTTAAGCGTAATATTAACAAACGAACACAACACACACACACACATAAACACACACACACATAAACACACACACACACACACACACACAAACACTCACACACACACACACACGCGCGCGCGCGCGCGTTGTGTATGATGGTCTTTGTAAGCATCACGTAGAGATTTAAACAGTGGCAATCACGACTTGACAGGAAAAAAACATATTCAGGAATATTTAAAACTAATTTTGTTTTTAATAAAGAAACTTTTGAATAATGAGATTTTTTCATAACAGATTTATAAAGACTTTGAGTCCTTCATTCGAAGTTTCATCAAATACTAATTGATAATGCGATGTAATATTGCCTCTCTCTCATTCTGCAAGGGTGTTATTTTATACGGCTGATAAAGGGCTGGTTTCAGATTTAATAACGTTTTCGATTCTAGATAATTTATTGCTTGACTTGAATGTAAATTGTATTGATGCCAATTAGGAAGCAAATTCGTGTGGTATTCTAATATGGACCTGCGGAAAGGATCAGCTGACCGTAGTCTGCCAATATTTAAATGAGTGAAATGATTAAGAAGATAGTTTTCAGTGGCACTGCTTTTAAACAGTCTAGTTTACGTTTGTTTCAAGGAAAGGCAGGGAACGTTGTGGGGTATTAAATGAGCTTCGTAGTTCTGAAATGTAAGTTACGGTTCTTAGCTAAACAGGTGCAGTGTTAATAAGTAAGTGACTCGATGACATTTTGTGGACTAGCCTTTCACGGAATGAATAGTGGAGCCGGGTTAAAGTAATATTTTATAAAATCGAGTGTTTCTGCAACATATGGAACATAGGAAAGACCGGGCACATATCAGTCCTACAGGGATGCAATAAAAACGCATTCTTAGATAACTCAGAGAATATTCCAGTTTTTAAACACTAGCAAAATATGACATCATCACCAAAGTAACGTTGCTAACATGGAACTATCTTCATAATCTTCTTTGGTCCTTTTGTCGATATTCCAAAGATGAGATATTTACCGTTACCAGGATCCTATGACAGGATATTGAAGTTGTGACACAAATGGTAAAATAGCGGTGCAGATATCAATCCTGGGATCCGAAGTTACGTATTCTAGAGTCCAAATAATAGTGGTCTTACCCTGTGAATTTTCATAGCAATTTGTATTATACAAGTTAATTAAAATGTTGTAAATAATATTGTAATAATATGTATGTACCATATATATATACATAATACACATGTTTTTCAAGTTCCTTGAGAAAAGGAACTTGTACGTCTTTGTATTATACAAGTTAATTAAAATGTTGTAAATAAAATATGTATGTACTATATATATATATATATATATATATATATATATATATATATATATATATATATATATATGTCTAATAATTATCGTCTAATAATCACAAAATGAATAAATATCAAGCTAAAGGTAAATAATAAAATGAAAAATACTTTTATGACAGCATTAGTAAAATATCAGGAAATAGATGATACAATATTATACTATTAGGGATATCAACTGATGCGGAATAACCAGTTGAATGAAAAAGATAAACGATGAAAATATGTTTTATACGACATGAAACGACGAGGGTGTGGTCATTGATCTTTCTTGAAGATCTTTCACGAATGTCGTTCGATTTTTCACGATGAAAAAGCAGTTCCGTCACAGACTGGGAGAAACTGAGAAACCAAATTCTTTGATCACACGTAGCAAAAATTATTGTTCCAATTTCGTGATATATATATCCAAGCAAATATAATTTTTGACGTCACAGTAGACAAGTTTATAATGCTCGATCAATCAAAGCCTTTATTACCCCGGCATTATTCCAGATTTCAATGACCTATCCATGGAATAGATTCGATACGAAATGCTAGCTAAATCAATAACTCCGCATCAAATGTAAATATTAAGGTCAAGTGTTGATTGTGGAGGGTTTTTAATTGCTAATGTATACACATAAACAGATCGTTGTAATGACGGAATGAAAGAGAACATCATGGTTTGGATGGGCAGTGACTCTAAGGTAGACTACTCCACATCCAGGTCATGAAATGTTTTATACCGTGTAAAGTTGGAGAGCTATATGTGAGAGCAGGTATGACTAAATTAGGTATAGGCTTGTTGTACGCAGGAAAAAATCGAGAGTATCATGACTTGCCTGGGCAGTATTAACAATGTAAACCTACTCCATATCCGGGTCATGAAAGGTTTTATATCGTGTCAGGTTGGAGGACTACATGTGAGAGCAGGTATGACTAAATTAGGAATAGGTTTGTTGTACGCAGGAAAAGAGAGAGAGAGAGAGAGAGAGAGAGAGAGAGAGAGAGAGAGAGAGAGAAAGAGAGAGAGAGAGTATCATGGCATGCCTAAGCAGTATCATTAAGGTACTTCTTATCTGGATGATGAAATGTTTTAAAACGTCTACAGGACTGTAGTCTAGAGGACTACATGTGAGAGCAAGTAAACTAAATTAGGAATATGAAGTCTATTTTTAACGCTTTTAAAGTGTTCAAACCTTTCTGTTGTTTTAAAAAAACTTTAAAAATTATAACTCAGTAAATATAACTTTAAAGATCAATATTGTACAGAAAAGATTATTGAATGTATAAACAAATATTTTCATATAATTCCTTTCTGTTCCCTTGTGTTTGCCTACCAATTGACACAATTTTTCATAAAGCGCCAAACCGCAAAGGTTTACAACGCAGGACTCTCTTTGAAATCGCAAAGCTCGTGAATAGTACTTAAAAAAATAAAGCTAGAATGGAATTGACTTTAAATGTATTTTCTTACTCTAATAAATAAAGGAAAATCAATATTTTGTGTGTTTAAATAAAAATAATTGGATGTTGAATTTTTTAAAAGCGAATAAAATAAAAATAAGAGCATCAAAAATAGAGCAAAATAATTGGTTATTATGAGGGTAAGTTAACTGGAAAAGAGGATAAGAAGTTATAGTTATAGGATTTGTTGAAATTATTACTTTATTTGACATATAATGTACGCACATGACGTGTACCACAATAGGTTATTAAAAGTTGCAGCTAGTGTTACAAAGCAGGTCACATGGATCTTTAGTGATAAAATTTACATCAGTTGTGCCATGTATGAAATGATGGCGCTTCCGGTTCCTGATTTTACCTCCAATGCTTGCTTAACTGTATTATATTCACAGATGAAGCTAACTGCATTATACGTTTACCCATGTGTACTTTTTGTTTTGGCATTCAACAACTTTCGGCTAGGTTTCAAAGGAAGATTTGTTTTCGTAACAATCCGTAAACCTTTTTAGTTTTTATTAGAGGATTTATATTTTTTTACCAGGGTTGATAGATGAAAGGAAAGACTCTCTGATTGGTGACAAAGAAATTTGTCAGCAAAGGTTTGAAATTAAACGCGGTATATTCGACTTTATAAATACTATGGTTTCCACCTAACTAAGGTTAAGAATCCACCAAACTCATTCATTGCTGCATCCCTCCTTGGGAAACAGCATACAGACCTAGTTATCTGGTCGTCACAATCCGTTACTATACCTGATCAATAATCAGGAATAATGTAACCACTTAAACTAAAAATATACTGGTAGAAGTAACTGATGCTAAATTGCCTACATGGCGCCGTGTTTTGTTTATTTTATTAGCAGTGTAGATATACAGTGCGTGAGGTTTAACAGTGTCCCTCGTTGTGCTCTAGCATTTGACTACTAGCCTAACTTAAAACATTATACAAAACATATTCCGTTTTTTTCCTAATCGCGTCTCTTTCTTTGCAAAATCAGAGCAACACATTTAAAGATCATGTCTACATCAAGCTATTACAGTATTATCATTTATTTAATTAGAGCTGTTTAAAGTATGTGATAATTTTTTTTCTTTTTTTTTAAATATAAATAACTTGGACATCACTTTCAATGCCGTTAATATTTTTGATATTTTTTTTATTAATAATAGTTTAATGTTTTGAATTTTGGAGGCGTTCGATCGATAAGTTTCTATAACGTTTCGGATGTGGAGGATGATTTTCGGGTTTGAAGTAGATTGGATATAGCAAAGAAATATAATTAGGTGCAACATAGAGGATTGTGCTGTGAACGTAAATCAGATTTAACTAAATGGAATATATTTCCAATTATTATTACTCTCTTCTGTCCTATTCTCTCTATAGACAACTTGTTTTTTATGTTAAAACTGGATGAACAGAAAATACATTCCGTCATCAACTATGTCCCATATTTCCCAAACATGTGTTTTTACACAATATTGCATTTGTTTTGTTTATAATTTACATATATTATTTCATTAATATATATATATATATATATATATATATATATATATATATATATATATATATATATATATATATATATATATATGTGTGTGTGTGTGTGTGTGTGTGTGTGTATGTGTGTGTGAGTGTGTGTGTGTGTACATATACACAAAATACATCTTGAAATGATAATAATACCTATACTGCTCTAAACGTTTCGTCTATATCCATTGTCACCATTCTCACAAGCTTTTGTGTGATAAAATGCACACGCCTATACACACAAAAATACAATTGTGCTTATATATATATATATATATATATATATATATATATATATATATATATATATGCCTTTTGTTTGCAATACATCTGCTTCCGTCAGCTATTGAACATACGTGACTAAGCTATATAGCTATTTAAAACTAGTGCGCTATTAATTTAGTTGATGGAAAGTGCATTAATACTTTGATTTCCACTCTCACCCACATAGAAACCATTCAGAACTGCAGGAATAAATTCACCGCTTTCAAGTGTTGTTTCTTATTATTGGATAAATACGTCTTTCACCAGAAGTCACGTTCAAGCAGCTGCGATACGACGCAAATATTTCCGGTTCGATAAGTTTCCAATCGCTGTAATAGTGTTAATTTTGTCGACTTTTCACTCAACTACTCCATTTAAATCGCCTTGCACTTTATTCAAGAAATTATTGCTTACGAAGAAAGACGTACAAGTTCCTTTTCTCAAGGAACTTGAAAAACATGTGTATTATGTATATATATATGGTACATACATATTATTACAATATTATTTACAACATTTTAATTAACTTGTATAATACAAATTGCTATGAAAATTCACAGGGTAAGACCACTATTATTTGGACTCTAGAATACGTAACTTCGGATCCCAGGATTGATATCTGCACCGCTATTTTACCATTTGTGTCACAACTTCAATATCCTGTCATAGGATCCTGGTAACGGTAAATATCTCATCTTTGGAATATCGACAAAAGGACCAAGGAAGATTATGAAGATAGTTCCATGTTAGCAACGTTACTTTGGTGATGATGTCATATTTTGCTAGTGTTTAAAAACTGGAATATTCTCTGAGTTATCTAAGAAAGCGTTTGTATTGCATCCCTGTAGGACTGATATGTGCCCGGTATTTCCTAAGTTCCATATGTTACAGAAACACTCGATTTTATAAAATATTACTTTAACCCGGCTCCATTATTCATTCCGTGAAAGGCTAGTCCACAAAATGTCATCGAGTCACTTACTTATTAACACTGCACCTGTTTAGCTAAGAACCGTAACTTACATTTCAGAACTACGAAGCTCATTTAGTCCCCCACAACATTCCCTGCCTTTCCTTGAAACAAACGTAAACTAGACTGTTTAAAAGCAGTGCTATTGAAAACTATCTTCTTAATCATTTCACTCGTTTAAATATTGGCAGACTACGGTCAGCTGGTCATTTCCGCAGGTCCATATTAGAATACCACACGATTTTGCTTCCTAATTGGCATCAATACAATTTCCATTCAAGTCTAGCAATAACTTATTCAGAATCAGGCAATGTTACATCGCAATATCAATTAGTATTTGATGAAGCTTCGAATGAAGGACTCAAAGTCTTTATAAATCTGTTATTAAAAAATCTCATTATTTATTCTGTTATGAAAAAATCTCATTATTTGCTTTTCATAAAAGTTTCTTTTATTAAAAAAACATTAATTTTAAATATTCGTGAATATAAATTTCTGTCTATCACGTCGTGATGGCCACTGTGAAAATAATCCTGGAAATACTGATTTAAATACATTTTTACTTAAATATCTTAATCTATTTGAGTTTTAAAAATATGTTTTTAAAAGTGTCTTTTTTTAAATAAAGTACAATTATAATTAAATAAGACTTTTGTTAGATCTAGTAGTGGATTCTCTAACTATAACATCAAAGAGCAGACCCAAGTAAGAGTAATATCCTATTGTAACTATATTGTCTAGTAACCCCTGTTCACAGATTATTACTCTTGGAGAAGAGAGTACTTATGAAACATACTCAATACATGGGTGTATCTATATTACCTAGCAGCTCCTTCTCATAGAATGTTGAACTAGTATAAGAAAGTAGAATGGATACATACATAATACTTTAGTATTTTTTTATTCCTAATGGGGTATGATGATGCAGTATTGAGCTTGAATGCGAGTGTAATATGAAAACTTTCAATACATGGGTGAATCTCGTATATTGGCTACCAGCCCCTCCTCATAGAGTATTGAACTAGTATAGCAATTTGGAATCGTACATTTTTATAAATTAATGGTGTACCAGGTTATGATGATGCGGTATTGAGCTTGCATGCGAGTGAAAAATGGAAACATACTTAAGTCATATGTGTATCCATATTTCCCAACACACCCTAAAGTATTGAGCTAGTATCAGAATGTGTAATAGAAAGACACAATACATGGGTGTATATATATTGTATAGCACCCTATGCTGCTGAGAGTGTGCAATGAAAACATACTCAATATAAGGGTGTATTTATATTGTCTAGCAGCCTCTCGTGATGCAAGTATTGCACTATATGAGAATGTGCAATGGAAAAAATCCAGGATAATTGTAGACCAAGTGCTATAGATTGCTTTATGTTTGCAATCGTAAAACACCGCCAATGTGTATTCAAAGCAAGTTATTTAGTATAATGACGGCTTATTTGTTTTGCATTGTTGTGTCGAGGGTTGTATTTCAAGTTATATATTGCGAACAGTTCTACTTGTATTTTGCAATTTCCGTTTAGTGATAAAGTCAAACAAATTGTTGAGAGACGATTAGATTCCATTCTGAAACAATTGACTCACCCACCCATCTTCTAGGTCATAGTATATTGTTTACTCTAAAAGTATATTACAACTGGCTGTTTGGAGAAAAATTAACAGGTTGCAGGTACGTTTGTACGCTATTTTCCAGATACTAAGATGTTTGCAGGAGGTTTTCAAGGTAAATTTACATAATTGCAGCTAATTTGGCTAATAGTGTTGCATGTGGGTGTGAAGACGTTATGCAGATATATTTAAACACGGTTTGCAGAAACATTTTTCGGTAGAGTTTCAGGCTGCTTGCAGGTCGGTTTGAAAGCAGTTTTTTTCAGGTGGGTGAGGAAACGTTTTTCAGATGGATTTGCTGTCTTTTTACAGGAATCCTTCTTGGTAGGGTTGCAGTTAGGTTTGTAAACAGTTTGTTTTCAAGTCACTGAGAAAAACATTTGCAGATATACTTGCAGTCTGTTTGTAGAAATCTTTATCTGTAAAATTCCAGGCTGTTTGCAGGTAGGTTTGTAAGATGTATTTTATCAGGTGGACGTGCAAGTCGTTTTGCAGAAATATATGCACCCTGTTTGCAGAAATCTTTGCCGGTATCTTTGCAGGCTGTTTGTAGGTCGGTTTGTAAATATGTTTTTCAGGTGGGTGAGCAAAACGTTTTGCGGATAAATTTGGAATACATTTGTAGAAAGTGTTTCAGTTATTATTGCAGGTAATTTAGAAAGAAAACATTAACAAAGTGCAATAAAAACCATCCGGAAGCATAATAGCTAACGTGAACCAAATAAATATAACTAAAGTTAGTATAATCGTGAGTGGTTTAGATTAGGTTGGAATGGGTCATCTTAGCTGCAATAAAGACTGTTGGTTTATGTTTCAGGGCTACAAGGTTTTGCTGGTAAATATAATCGACATGTACTTGAGTAAAGTGACTCTACTAAAGTTTCCTTTTCTTGTCTTAACCTTCCGCTCACCCAAGGAACGCTAATGTACAGGGCAACAATAGACAGATATTGTATCTTGACCTGCACAATTCTACCGACATGTTCAATGTTAGGACCCTGAACGATATCTTTCAACTTCCAACATATTTTTAATAAACTCACAGATAGAAATAAAGGATGAACCGAAGAGTTTTGGGTATTATAATTTTTTTTGTTTATTATAATTGACCGTTGGTGACCGTTATATCTATTCGGTTAGAAGCGAAGGTCAAGAAGCTGCACTCTCTAAGTGAAGTAGGCCATTGTCATAGCTAAACACTATTCGATAAAAGTTGTGAAACACTAAAAGACAGTACAACAATCCGACAATCGCTTTGGATATACTCGTAACTTTCGCGTTCTTATAACAAATGCATTTCTTTTCCACTTTAGAAATATTATTTCTTGTGTAGATACAATGTTACAGACAAACAAGCTTTCAAATCACACCTTGTGCTACACTCTGAGTATTGAATGCATCTGTGGTTTAATACACTGGAGCTGAAACACGCGTTTGTAGTTTACAAAGGTAAATTAAACGTATAGCAACGTCTATTCCCCACTTCGAGGGCTTTGTGAAAGGATCATACGAAATATTGTGCATTTAGAACTATTGTATAAGAATTTGCATGCGCTGGCGCTTTTGCACCGTTCATCCGAAACATTTTCATAAAAATATTTTTCAATTACTTATAAAGAACTGTAATAAAAACCCAACAAATATAAACAAAAATTAATTATT
>JBAIZL010000001.1:78576270-78588770 GCA_036971475.1 Prosapia bicincta | reverse complement strand
GACCAGTGCAAGGGTTATGACACGCTACGAACCAAGCTTTATCAAAATATTGGTCTGTGACGGTCACGCCAAAGAATACAGCAGTAGAGAAGGCTATCGTTGAGGTGGGGCGCTTGGGCGGGAGCCAATAGGAAAGCCGGATTTGCTACCCCAACCCCTTTCCAAGATGGCGGCGCCCATAAGCGCGGGAACAAGATGGCGGCGCCCATAAGGCGGGAAAAAGATGGCGGCGCCCATTTGGCGCGAACAAGATGGCATCTCGCTCTAGTGTCCTAACCTAAGAAAAAGTTGTGTATGGGGTGTATGTTGGTTCGATGAGGGGGTGGGGTCGCCCCAAGGGTAGTTTTTAATAGCATATGAAATTGTCAAAAAATGATCGGTTAGATCAAATGACCAACGTTTCAAATAGTCAACCGTATGTGTGGGAAGCGGCCTATTACACTGCAGGCGCTCGGTAGGCTTACGTCTGACGAACACCCAACACACGGACGCGCTGCTGCAGGCGCATCCACAGGAGGGAGATGTGTGAAGAGGATGAATATCAGTACACCAAGCTCTATGTCTGTTCCCGAATAACAAGGTCGATTCTCTGTAACGCGTAATATTGTGTGTAGCAAATATACAAGTTTATTGTTATCTAGATACTTGCATTCCTAACCGCTATGTGTATAGGTGAAATTATAATAACTCAAATATCTCTTAGCATAAGGCTAGTCTCGGAGCTCCTGCATGCTCTGTCGTGGGTATTTCCTAGCTTTTATAATGGGAAAAACAACGAAAAAGTCTGTACCTGCTCAGACCTGCACACACCTACGGAAAAAGGATGCAAATACACCCCACAGAGGCGCTGACCTCGGATACATAAAGACTGACCTCCTTGTATCATTTCAACTACCTAAACCGATGACCTCAAAACCGTCATGATCAATGTTATCTCGTACGGGGTAGTCGTCAAAAAAAGAAAGTGCAGCCCCGCCACTTTCCCTACCCTTAAGATATCGATATTGCACTGATATCTTGAACATTCCCGACAGACTCCGCCAGAATCCATGCTAAAATACATACAGCATTGATTCGAGCCACCGCCCGTCCGGAGGCATCGCCTACTGGTTCACAGAAGGCTAGTACATCAGGCTGTAATAAATCGCCCCAACACAGGTGATCAGGTACACTACGATGGTACCAACCTTTATATATTCTCCGCTTATCTACAACCTGGTAATAGGCTATCTAGCTCTGTCTCTGACTTCCTACAAAACACTGATGACCCATCAATCTCGTGGAGGATCTTAATATCAAACAGCCGATATAGAGCTTTACTGTCTCCAAACCACACGGCAATGTTCTTCATAGGTACCTTACCAACAAGCCAGGCGTCAAAAAACTGGAACCAGCTGACCAGATAATACCCATCCAATCGCAGGTACAGGCATGATATCCTAGACACTACCGTGTTTAAAACATCATCCTCAGACAGTCGCTCATCAATATAGACTATCTAAGCCTGGGCTATGGCCCGTTATTCTAACACTTGACGACCCACCTGACGCTCCACCTCCCACAGTTAAAATGCTTACGAAAACCAATTGGGAACGCTTCAATGAGTGCCTTCTACAAACATCACGGTAACCCGACTGACAGCTACGGGGATGTTGACCATGTGGTCGACAAAATACAGACAGTCCTCTAACATGCAGTCAAGAACAGCTCCTACACCACTGATGATAGAAAGACTGACCCCCCACGTCACATCCCCGCCTAGCTGACAAAGAAACAATGTATCCATGCAACCTCTACCAACAGGAACCTAAACGCCTAGACAAAATTAGTCAAGACACTACTAGTAACTCATGCTGTGGAGGAATGGTTCCTATCCTCAGTAAACATAGAAAATGGTTCTCTGTAGAAACTAAATCGCAAGATACAAAAACGCCACGTAACACACCCCAGACTAGCATGATTTGGTTAGAGGTCTGAATGACCTAGGGCTCAGATATAGGGTGTTACTATACTTTGAGCCTACCAATGTCTGACTTCGACTCCTCACAGGTGTCAGGATCACACCGTCATGTGTTCGACGCTCTGGACCTATATAGATTTAAAAACCTCAGAGAAAGGACGGTCTTAAGACGGTATCGGCAACATTCTGAGTATTTCAGACCCTTAAATACCGTATGCGTTACTTATCGGTGATAAACCTTCATTTTCCCATCTGATTGAAGATAATAATGTTATCGTATCCAATATGAGATAATATGTGTTTACTTAATATCAATCGTACTTCTGGGAGAAATTATTATAACGTGAGCAACCTATGACTATATTTAGGAGTTATAGACATGAGATGAGACTTGTGCCCGTATCAGATAGAAAGATTATACTCCGTTATAATTATGACGTGGTTTATCAGTGAGAGAGGTAAACCCCAGACACCGTATAACTTGCCGGCAGTACATTTTAGGATCCCTGTTTATATAAATTATTTATTATTTTGAAAAGAAGAAAAAGCTGGACAGCTAGAGTAATTATTATGTCTGAATATTATTACTCTATATTATACGGCGCAATTATCTTTGAATTAACAATCTTGTAATGTAGAATATAATTTTGACCCGCGTTAGAAGGAGAAATTATGTTTTTAAATTAACTATAACAGAGTTTAAATTGTACAATAGTGTAGACGTACAGAAACCACAGCCGTAGAATGATATCTACGTGATAAGGAAGCCTCCGGCCTGAGTGGAATAGTTCATTCTAAATGGGTAAAGGAGGTTTAGAACATGTGCGCTGTGACGTCACCGCGCCTGTGATATGCAGCGCAGTTGTGCAGTTGTATTCGTTTGGGATAACATGTAAGTACTAATATAGTAATAACTTAAACACTACAATCATAAAGAGAAAAGATTTAACGTTAACGACACTCTATCATTATCAAACTAACACTGCATTATTCGTTAAAGAGCTAAAATAATCTCCTAACGTTATATTAATTATTTGTAGTTACGTCTGAATTAAATGTTTGTCATAATAAATAAAGCGGTACAACCTGTTGGTTACAAACACTAACAAATCTTATAAATACATACATGCGACTATACTGGTGACAACATTAAAAGGTGCATACGTATACAGGAGTCTGTGTATAAAAGTGGGTAAATATATAAGTGATTACATATACAGGTGACTAACTGTATAGGTAACCTATCAATAAAACTGATAAACCTATATTGATATCATAAACTTGATGAGCTCATATAGGTGACTCATTATAGATATAGATGCCAGCGTATACAGGCAACTACGTATACAAATCACTGCTTTATACAATTATTTACACTTTTGACTAATTCTTAATGTTATGACTAATGTTAAAATAAGTATAGGCGGCCCACCTATATAGGTAACAGTACTCATAAAACCGTTAAACCTATATTGGTGTCATAAATGTACAGCCGACTAATGTAGAAGTAGCCAATGTATGCAGATGATTACGTTTACAGATGACAACGTGAACAGGTCGTTACATATACAGAGGATTAGGAATACAGGTGACTACGAATAGAAGGGACTACGTATGCAAATCACTGCTTTATACAATTATTTACACTTTTACTAATTTGTTCACTTTGACTACGTGTACAGTTAGTTACGTATACATATGAGATACCTATTCATGTGACTACCGACACATGCAGGTGGCTATCTATACAGGTGACTACGTATGCAAGGGGTCTGCGTCCACAGGTAACCACGTATACAGGTGATAAAATATACACGTGACTATGTATACAGGGGTATAAAACTGTCTACATATATAAGCGGCTACGTATAGGTGTGTCTACGTCCACAGGTGACTAAATATACATGTTGGTGTAATCGTGTTGCTACGTATACTAGTGAATAGAGGTGATTAAGTATACATGTGACTACCTATACAGGTGACTTAAACCTTTACCTGACTTATATTTACAGGTGTCAAGAGTATACAGGTGTCTAAAAATGCAGGTAATACATGCTCATCTTGAGCACTATTAAAATACATCACACCATGTCAACAGCCTTGATTTCGCTAAACTCTCACTAAACATGTAATCTCTTGTAATCCTGTTTATCCATTTCATCGAATTACATTAATGCTGTCAAAGTTTGTTTATTTCTAAACATTACACTTTCTCATTAGTTTTACTTTAATTCGGTTTTCTAGACGCTAAGAGTAGGTAATTTTATGAGATGCATTTATATAATTTGTTGTAACAATTTTCCCGTTTCTTTATGTAATGATAAACTTAATTCCATTCTCTAATCTTTCGTAGCTAGCCGCTAGTAGCGCTAATGTGTCACAAGATTTTATAAACCTTAAAAGAAATGAATACGTTCAATGTAACTTTATTTATTTTAAAACAGTTTTTGTCTAATCTTTTGCGGGTAGAAAGTGAAACTATCTATTTTATTGTTATTTACAAATCTAGGCTATTATCTCAAATTCTAATAGCCTAAACAATATTAATTCATTAAATTAAAATTATAAATAAAATAATTCATTAAATCTATCTCATTCTAATTTTTACTATCTATGTTTCTAACCTAGTTCGGTTTAGTATATACAATATCAAGAGCACAGTGCTACAACATACTACAATGAAATTATTGAAAACAACTCCACAAATAACACAAAATAATCAAAAACAGCTTCTAATACAAGTTAACGAAGATTAAACCCATATGTACATTTTCATGTCGGCTTATCATCAGATATGTATTCCGTGCCTATGTCCAAATACTTTAGTCATATTGTAATTATAAACAATGCGATATATGCGTTAAGTCATTTGTTTGAGATGTGTACAAGGGTATAACAGCCTTAGAAGAAGAAAGTGATTTTCCATACTACCTAATACACGTATTCTCTGCGCATGCGCAAATACTTAGATAATCTTGTAATGTTAGGCAATGCTATACGTGCGTTAAATCATTTGCTTGAGGTGTGTACAAGGGTATAACAGCTTTAGTGAAGAAGGTGATTTTTCCAATGTATAATAATGCATGTATCCCCTGCGCAGGCGCTAATACTTAGATAATCTTGTAATGTTAGGCAATGCTATACATGCGTTCAGCTAACAAATTATACTCTACCACAATAGGTATGTCAAAACTGTTACCGGCTCATAATCTAAGACAGTGGTTACGTAACGCCCTTTATCAATTTAAGACCTTAAGAGATATCTTTGTAAAGACAGCTACCAATCCATACTATATCACAATAGTTACGTTAGAGCTACCGCTGCTCACCCTACCATAATAGCTACGTACAGACATAACTTCTACAACCACAGGTCAGTGATGCCCGTGATGGAGATACGACCAACCTTTGAAAGGTAGGGGTGGTTTTGGATGATGCAGGCGGTCGATGTGACCTTGATCGTAGCCTTGGGGGAGGGTTCAACCACGTCTAGAGGGGTAGTTTTTAGAAAAAATTATTTTCAACCCACTAACCTAAGCTAGCCAGAGTGCTTCTAACCTAACCTACTGTTAGGTATGCGATAAAGATGAGGATCATCACGCCATCTGCCATGTACAAAGATATTGTGATGTTTTAGTTAGTGACCCTCAATTAGCCTGTGTGATAGGCTATTCAGTCGTAGCGCTATTTACTTAGCTAGTGTGACGAGTTATGTGTTGGTAGCTGTGATAAGTAATGTATTGGTAGCCGTCCACACCTTGCTGTTGTCGTAGTTCATGAAGTGGTAGGTTTTCCTTACGGAGCTATTGTCTTAGCACTGATATAGATCTTACGTAAGTATTATCTTGGTCACGGATCGATAACTGTTTTTACGTAGCTATTGTGGTGTTGGTAGCTGTCTTTACGTGGCTAGTGTAATGGTTCATTATTTAATAGCAATCATTACTGAGTTAGGTTATGCATCTTTAGCTGTCTTTACATAGCTATTATGATAAGTTATGTATTGGTTGTTATCTTTTCGTAGCTATTTTAATGGGTAGGCATTGTTAGCTGCCTTTACGCATTTATTGTCTTTACATAGCTAATATGATAGGGCATGTATTGGATGTTATCTTTTCGTAGCTATTTTAATGGGGTAGGCCTTGTTAGCTGCCTTTACGCAGTTATTGTGTGACAGGTTATGCCTAGCTGTTTTTACATAAGTCTTGTGATAGGTTATACAATATTAACCGTCTGTACGTAGCTATTATGGTAGGGTGAGCAGCGGTAGCTCTAACGTAACTATTGTGATATAGTATGGATTGGTAGCTGTCTTTACGAAGATATCTCTTAAGGTCTTAAATTGATAAAGGGCGTTACGTAACCACTGTCTTAGATTATGAGCCGGTAACAGTTTTGACATACTTATTGTGGTAGAGTATAATTTGTTAGCTGAACGCATGTATAGCATTGCCTAACATTACAAGATTATCTAAGTATTAGCGCCTGCGCAGGGGATACATGCATTATTATACATTGGAAAAATCACCTTCTTCACTAAAGCTGTTATACCCTTGTACACACCTCAAGCAAATGATTTAACGCACGTATAGCATTGCCTAACATTACAAGATTATCTAAGTATTAGCGCCTGCGCAGGGGATACATGCATTATTATACATTGGAAAAATCACCTTCTTCACTAAAGCTGTTATACCCTTGTACACACCTCAAGCAAATGATTTAACGCACGTATAGCATTGCCTAACATTACAAGATTATCTAAGTATTTGCGCATGCGCAGAGAATACGTGTATTAGGTAGTATGGAAAATCACTTTCTTCTTCTAAGGCTGTTATACCCTTGTACACATCTCAAACAAATGACTTAACGCATATATCGCATTGTTTATAATTACAATATGACTAAAGTATTTGGACATAGGCACGGAATACATATCTGATGATAAGCCGACATGAAAATGTACATATGGGTTTAATCTTCGTTAACTTGTATTAGAAGCTGTTTTTGATTATTTTGTGTTATTTGTGGAGTTGTTTTCAATAATTTCATTGTAGTATGTTGTAGCACTGTGCTCTTGATATTGTATATACTAAACCGAACTAGGTTAGAAACATAGATAGTAAAAATTAGAATGAGATAGATTTAATGAATTATTTTATTTATAATTTTAATTTAATGAATTAATATTGTTTAGGCTATTAGAATTTGAGATAATAGCCTAGATTTGTAAATAACAATAAAATAGATAGTTTCACTTTCTACCCGCAAAAGATTAGACAAAAACTGTTTTAAAATAAATAAAGTTACATTGAACGTATTCATTTCTTTTAAGGTTTATAAAATCTTGTGACACATTAGCGCTACTAGCGGCTAGCTACGAAAGATTAGAGAATGGAATTAAGTTTATCATTACATAAAGAAACGGGAAAATTGTTACAACAAATTATATAAATGCATCTCATAAAATTACCTACTCTTAGCGTCTAGAAAACCGAATTAAAGTAAAACTAATGAGAAAGTGTAATGTTTAGAAATAAACAAACTTTGACAGCATTAATGTAATTCGATGAAATGGATAAACAGGATTACAAGAGATTACATGTTTAGTGAGAGTTTAGCGAAATCAAGGCTGTTGACATGGTGTGATGTATTTTAATAGTGCTCAAGATGAGCATGTATTACCTGCATTTTTAGACACCTGTATACTCTTGACACCTGTAAATATAAGTCAGGTAAAGGTTTAAGTCACCTGTATAGGTAGTCACATGTATACTTAATCACCTCTATTCACTAGTATACGTAGCAACACGATTACACCAACATGTATATTTAGTCACCTGTGGACGTAGACACACCTATACGTAGCCGCTTATATATGTAGACAGTTTTATACCCCTGTATACATAGTCACGTGTATATTTTATCACCTGTATACGTGGTTACCTGTGGACGCAGACCCCTTGCATACGTAGTCACCTGTATAGATAGCCACCTGCATGTGTCGGTAGTCACATGAATAGGTATCTCATATGTATACGTAACTAACTGTACACGTAGTCAAAGTGAACAAATTAGTAAAAGTGTAAATAATTGTATAAAGCAGTGATTTGCATACGTAGTCCCTTCTATTCGTAGTCACCTGTATTCCTAATCCTCTGTATATGTAACGACCTGTTCACGTTGTCATCTGTAAACGTAATCATCTGCATACATTGGCTACTTCTACATTAGTCGGCTGTACATTTATGACACCAATATAGGTTTAACGGTTTTATGAGTACTGTTACCTATATAGGTGGGCCGCCTATACTTATTTTAACATTAGTCATAACATTAAGAATTAGTCAAAAGTGTAAATAATTGTATAAAGCAGTGATTTGTATACGTAGTTGCCTGTATACGCTGGCATCTATATCTATAATGAGTCACCTATATGAGCTCATCAAGTTTATGATATCAATATAGGTTTATCAGTTTTATTGATAGGTTACCTATACAGTTAGTCACCTGTATATGTAATCACTTATATATTTACCCACTTTTATACACAGACTCCTGTATACGTATGCACCTTTTAATGTTGTCACCAGTATAGTCGCATGTATGTATTTATAAGATTTGTTAGTGTTTGTAACCAACAGGTTGTACCGCTTTATTTATTATGACAAACATTTAATTCAGACGTAACTACAAATAATTAATATAACGTTAGGAGATTATTTTAGCTCTTTAACGAATAATGCAGTGTTAGTTTGATAATGATAGAGTGTCGTTAACGTTAAATCTTTTCTCTTTATGATTGTAGTGTTTAAGTTATTACTATATTAGTACTTACATGTTATCCCAAACGAATATAACTGCACAACTGCGCTGCATATCACAGGCGCGGTGACGTCACAGCGCACATGTTCTAAACCTCCTTTACCCATTTAGAATGAACTATTCCACTCAGGCCGGAGGCTTCCTTATCACGTAGATATCATTCTACGGCTGTGGTTTCTGTACGTCTACACTATTGTACAATTTAAACTCTGTTATAGTTAATTTAAAAACATAATTTCTCCTTCTAACGCGGGTCAAAATTATATTCTACATTACAAGATTGTTAATTCAAAGATAATTGCGCCGTATAATATAGAGTAATAATATTCAGACATAATAATTACTCTAGCTGTCCAGCTTTTTCTTCTTTTCAAAATAATAAATAATTTATATAAACAGGGATCCTAAAATGTACTGCCGGCAAGTTATACGGTGTCTGGGGTTTACCTCTCTCACTGATAAACCACGTCATAATTATAACGGAGTATAATCTTTCTATCTGATACGGGCACAAGTCTCATCTCATGTCTATAACTCCTAAATATAGTCATAGGTTGCTCACGTTATAATAATTTCTCCCAGAAGTACGATTGATATTAAGTAAACACATATTATCTCATATTGGATACGATAACATTATTATCTTCAATCAGATGGGAAAATGAAGGTTTATCACCGATAAGTAACGCATACGGTATTTAAGGGTCTGAAATACTCAGAATGTTGCCGATACCGTCTTAAGACCGTCCTTTCTCTGAGGTTTTTAAATCTATATAGGTCCAGAGCGTCGAACACATGACGGTGTGATCCTGACACCTGTGAGGAGTCGAAGTCAGACATTGGTAGGCTCAAAGTATAGTAACACCCTATATCTGAGCCCTAGGTCATTCAGACCTCTAACCAAATCATGCTAGTCTGGGGTGTGTTACGTGGCGTTTTTGTATCTTGCGATTTAGTTTCTACAGAGAACCATTTTCTATGTTTACTGAGGATAGGAACCATGAAACCTCCTACCTCATGAGTCAGGATCCTTCTCATGTCAAGTCTCCAAAAAGGCGGCCATGGTGTTAGAATCACGGTCTGCGAGTCCAAGGACTTATATCAGTTTGATACTGTTGCGAGGCGAGTACTAAAATCAGTAATTACGGTTTCTACCATTTTTTCAGAACTACTAAAGATCTAGAAGGAGGAACTACTAACGGCCAAAAGGAGTCCGGTCTTAAAGACTTTCCGAACGGCCAGAATAGTTCCACGAAATAATTTTCCTGGGTAGTTGTCACTAGGTACATAGTGGAACTTCTTCCCGTCTAGGGAAGGCTATGCGGAAGCCGCACTTTCGGAATAGGGTCTTGAGTTTCTCATCATTTACAGGTTACAGACCAAACTGGCCGTCAACGTTTTGAAGGCATATATACATACATAAAAGAACGAAATCCTCTTTTCAAAAACATCCCTTAAGAGGTTTTCCTTATAGGCCAGTGTTATGTTGGGGTAAATTTAAAGTTAGCTTTAGTTACAGAATCAATTACTTTAGCTGAACCAAATAAAGTTTAAATTAACGTAGTTTGGATTTGACTAGAATAATTTGCGTTCAATCATATCTGGGACGCTGCTGGACGGAAATTCTATTGCTACAGCAAATGTTGTTGCCATGGTAACATCATTAAAATTTAAACAACTTTATTTTGCAAAGAATAGAAGACAATTACAATCCAATTGCGAACGTTACAATTCCGTTAAGAAGAACAAATATGAAGACGACAGAAATATGAAGTATTTAGCTTTGTCTTGTAAAGATTTGAGGAAAATTACATTTTCCTGTAGAATCTGCTTCGTTTTAGAATAATTTAATTTTGAAGCTGTAAACGGGGGGAAAGGGAAAATGCTGTTATATTTCTTATAAATGGTCATAAAAATTTAATGAATCTTATAATGAATAGTGGTAAAAAATATTGATCGAAATTGGTTTCGACACGTGATACTTTCTAATACATTCAGTACAAATATGTCTTAGGTAACTTGATAGCTCCTTTTTTGCATCTGATACATTCAGCACAAAGATTTTATAGCCTTCTCGCTAGTTCGTCATATCATCGAATTCACTCAACTCAATGATTTTATAGTCTTCTAGCTAATTCTTCATAGCATCGAATACATTCATTAATTTTAGTCTTCTCTCTAATTCGTCATTACATCGGATACATCCAGGACAAAGATAGTTTACCCTTCTCGCTAATTCGTTTTTTCAATAGGTTTATAAGGTGTTTTTAATCTACTAGCTAATAAGTCATTGCATCGGACAAATTTAGCACAAAGATTTTTAATCTTTTCGTAATTCGTCATTTAATTCGAAATATTCAACACAAATATATTTCAGTCTTCTCGCTAATTCGTCATTGCGTCGGACACATTCAGCTGAAAGATTTTTAGCCATTTTTTAAATCGTAATTGCATCTGATACATTCAGGAAATAGATATTTTAGCCTTCTCGATAATTAGTCATTGCATAGGATACATTCAACAAATCGATTTTTAGCCCACTCGCTAATTCGTCGTTGCTACAGATATATTTATTAAAATGAATGTAGCTTTTTCATTAGTCATCATTGCATCAGATACATCAAGCTCAAAGAGTTTCTAGGCTTCTTGTGATTTGTCTTTTCATCTTATACATTCAGTCTAAAGATAATTGCATCGAAATAAATACAATATACTGCTATTCTAGAGTTCTCGTTAACTCATCAAGAGAGAAAGAGAAAAGAAGAAAGAGGTTGATTGAGAAAAAAGGGAGAAGAGAGACGAACAGAAAGAAGGAGGAAGAGTGAATGAGTCGGTATTGTCTTTTATTTTTAGTTACTCCGTCCACGATATTCAAAATTATTACTCAACAAAAGAAATCTCTCAATGTATTTTTACAGTTCAATTAAAAGAATAAGAGTACAGATCTCTGTTCTTGATCTATATTGTAATTTGTTTACTAAACAGCCAATGAACCCTCCAGTCCCCCACTTAGGGGGTATCAGGACTCGGTTTTAGGGCGCGCATGAATAAAACATGCAATATTCTATTTAAATAAAGAAAGCATTTTTCTCAAAATGCGGTATGTAAAATATGTGTATGGAAAATGGTTATATAGCAGGAATCTAGAATTTTTCCAGAATGTAGGCTTAGCCAATTAATTTTGGTTAATAATAACTAAAGCACTAACAATACTAAATTTACCGTAGATAAAGGTTCAGAAATCATGACCTCAATACGCCGTTTAAAAAATCAAGAAACGTAACAAGATAAACTAAACCGAAAAATATTTAGGAAATAATTCAATAACCAGGTATTAAATATAAGACAGGGAAGAAGGCAACATGGTGAATCAAAACAATCCTTGCCAACCTTCTTTGTTTCCCTCCAATTGCATTATTCTTCGTCCAATAATACGTCCGCTCATAAATATAGTCATGATACTAAATGCAAGTTTAGTGAGAATAAATAACATAAAATTATTTATTTCACACCGTTCCCTAAAATACTAATAGCAAGTATACCTAGTTAGGATAGACTAATCACGTGTTACGACGAGGAGAGCAAGTTGCGTGCCCAATGACTTTTTACTGTTATCCGAGATACATCTCTACTTTCTCGCAGTGATACTCACGTCCATCAATGCCACCATAAGTTACAACATTAACTTAGATCTGTTTTTACACTTTATCAAATA
>JBAIZL010000001.1:78561270-78571270 GCA_036971475.1 Prosapia bicincta | reverse complement strand
TAAGTTCATTGTTCGAATTGTTTAGATCAAGGGCCCAGGTTATGTTTCAAGTAAATATGTTACATACTGTAGTATTGTAGTTTTTAGTAGTAGAAGGAGGTTGATCAGATATTGAGAAGATCTCCGAACTGGGCTGCATTCTACTTAAGGATTCACAGACCTTTCGAAATATTCTAACATTATTATATAAGTATGCATAAAATAGTTATTAAATAGTAGGAAACAGATTCGCAAAAATGGAAAGATTTATTACAACATTTTGGAACCATCTTAACAAGTTATCTTCTCGTTAACTTGTACTAACTCCGTATCTCTTCAAGTAGAGCATTCCTATTCCCCAAAGGTAAGGCTAGAGAGAGGCCACCCACTTGCCTCCTTACGCGCTGCTATTTGTCGCCTACAACACACAAAAAGGAAATTGACTCAAAAGACGGCGGTGTCAGGCTTTCAACGGCATGATTTAGTGTTGGGGAATTGAATCGGCGCAGGATATTGTTCAAGTATTGATTTCAAGCCTTTTGGCAGGAAATAACCAAATCTATTTGTTGATTGAATTGACACCTTCGATTCCGCAACGTGTCTATAAATTTTGTTAGAGATCGATGCAAATTTTGAGCTGGCGTTGCTTGATGCTTAATAATTTTGTAATATGTGGAACATTGTTTAGAAGCCAAGTTAAGAAATGTTATTATTTTAATACACAATGCCAGTGTTATTAGTATTATATTGCGTTGAGTTTAACTTTGCAGCGTATAGGCCATAGGTTTAGCTTTAGGATCTTGGATTGATCAAGTAGGGGCAGCCCTAAATACCCGACATTCCACAGCGTTTCACACTATAATCCTTAGATGCTGTCCATTTCCCCCTCCCTCTCTCTCTCTCACTCTATGTATATATCTACCTTTATCGTTAGGATCTGCCCAATGATTATTGTGACTATTTTTGTTCTCATGGATGGTTGCAGTCTTCTCACTGAATGGATAAGACACCATCCTTTATAAACACAGACGGCAGTTGCTTATACCTCACTATTTTACAGTGTAACACTATAGGCAACTGCTTCAAAGTTAGATTACAAGGGCTGCAGTTATAAAAATAGTAGGCAGCGGCACTACTACCCATGAATTTCTCATCTAGCTTCGAATAGACCCCACAAGATGAAGTGCATACACTCTGTACATAAACTTACTGGTTATTGTAAAGATAATACCAGTTCTGACGCTCTAGCATAAGCTCCCGGTAGTTCTGGATGATCTATCGTTTGGTTCTCCTAGCAGGATTTCATTCTTTCTAGGGTTTTTCATCCCTCTCGTTTTGCAACACAACCACTCTGTTAAATTTCTTTACATTATTATTATCCATGAAAGATCTCAATAACTAGTATTTTGGGAGTCAGTCGTGAAGATTTCGTTCGTATTCAATAAGGATGCTATCTGCGAGACTCTCATTACAAGTGTTCAGAGGGTTTGGTAGCTCAGACCTTCAAGTTACATGTCGTACTAAACATTAAAGTTGGTTGGTTAAAAGTAAGGACGTGGCACAAGTTTTGATAGGTTTTGGCAATAAAATGGCCTAAGAGAGGCTGGGTAGAGCCTAGTCTATACGGCATTCAAGGAAGGTAATGCAAGCTCTAGGCATTATTGCCTTACACACTGTTTTACAGGATAAGTCCACCGAAAGTCTAGAACAGAGCATAAATTTCTCTCCTTGAGAGAGAAGGGGAGAGAGACAGAGAGAGAGAGAGAGAGAGAGAGAGAGAGAGAGAGAGAGAGATTTGCTATTGTATGCAATTAGCAGTTGCTAGGAAATATCCACCTAAATTAAGAGCTGCTTCTTTGGTCAATCATATTTATCACACTAGGAGATTTGCATCAACTAAGACGTTACAGTAATCACAAGACCAGGCTCGATGAAATGGAACTAATGTTCATACTGGTAGCTTTTCATCTTGCTATCGGTACTGGTTGGCTGTTACCAGACGACAAATTGCCTACTCAGAGCCGTGTTGTCTGAATCTCTAAACACGTTCGGCCACATTTATCATTATGTTTGTTGCATGAATATATTGATCTCGAGATATTTATTACTTGCAGAGAATTCGTTTAGAATGCTAAAGTATATAAATACCATTAATATTCTAAGCTTTAAATATGTATTAAATTTAAAGAAATGTAATTCCTCATTCTATAAGACAGTACGGTTAGTTTTATTGATATAAATATTCTGACTTATTTTTAAAGAAACATGTTTATATGAATTTTTTTAAATGTTTGTTAATAATTACTGTAATATGTGCGTCGTTTTTGATTAAGATGTTATTATAAACAAACGTCCCACACAGTCTGATAGACGTTTAGTCTCCGCAAATGTGGACTTTGAACATCAGTAACTGAAACTATTCTGTCGACGTAAAATTTAATCAAAGATAGAGAAATTAACTGCAACAAAGTAATCAAGACGCTACTGCATCTGAGAGATAATTTGGCGGACACATAACGTCGCGTAAAATATGGTAAGAAAGACATCCGTTTGCATTGCATAAGGGGAAAATGCGACATAACTGGGGAGCTGATCACGTCACGCTTTGTGATAACTTTTCTTCTTTGAGCTCCTCCCAAAAAGATGTATACATATATATATATATATATATATATATATCCACACACACACACACATATATATATATATATATATATATATATATATATATATATATGGCAATTGAAATGTACACCAAGTCTTTATTCAAGTCTTACATTGACCTCCTCATATTATGTCACTGAAGATGGTTACCTGGTAATCAAAATCTACATTGAATCTTGGATCTTAGTAGTTAAGCCTCTAAGGATGTTTACTTAGAAATGTACATTGAATATTGGGTCTTGGTAGTTATTTCTCTGAAGGTGGTTAAATGGTAACTAAAATATCCAATATGTAAAAATAAAATATTTGTGTTTTATAATTGTTTATAATTGTGGTTTTATAATTGTGGTTGAGTGTTATTTATTATTTATTGATCACAGTTTATTCCAAATAACTAGGCTGTGTTTCAAAGTATCCTGCTCTGTGTCCGTCCAAGGAGGGATATGATTCTGTGCTCGACATGAATTTACGTTTGCCCTGCAGAGCTTCTCCATGTCCCTCGGAAGAGAAAACAATTGAGAATTGGAGCTGCCTATGCCCTTTGCTACTTAGGGGCGGGCAGTTTCCTATTGAATAAGTCTTTGTGTGTGAAATGTTTGTGATCAATATTTGAAACTACAAATTGCTTTTTGTAATTATTAATCACAACTTGTGGAAGTCTTTGACAAATATAAACATATTCTTATTTAGTAAACAAAATAACATATATTATTCATAATTATTAAATTAACATCAGAAATACCAGTCTGTCATTATTTGTTTTAAAAACGTATGTGTTGAAGAGACTGTCACTAAGCTTAACATGTAGTAATTTCCCTTGTGTAAAGCGATTTGTTACATGACCAATTTTCAGTCACATCAAATTATTTATAAAGTTTCTGAAACCTAGAGCTATTCAACATCAATTATTCAAAAAACTATAAACGTTAAAAACAAAGAAATAAAATGGAGCTTAAACTATTTCACTCTACTATGAGGAGAGGTTGTAGTATCGAAAGCTATTATTTTACAATTATATCGCAGAGCCGTAGCAAAAAAAGCAGTTTATAACCTTTACTCAACAAAAATTCAGTAGCCTTTCTGATAGAGGTTGTTGAACCTTCTATAACTTTCTGTTTCGGTTACAATGTCTTTGAAATTGTTTTTTTTTTATTTCAGTGTCTGAAACTGTTCAATTTAAAGTTAAAAATAAATTTAAAAAGTAATAACTTTCCCCTTTATTTTCAAGAATGTGTCCTTTGTGGAGGTCTCTACTTTTTTGAAGTTATTTCAATTATTTCTAACCTAACTTCCACTACGCTCGAATTATCATTCCAGATTATTGCGTCATGTGATTGTTTAAAACTCTCGAGGCTCACCGCTTACCTTACTTACCAATGTTACGCGACTTACAACTCATACCGCAACAAAGACTTCAGTGTTTTATTTAACTTACATATCGCCTTGTTTGAAAGTTTTACTTGACTTACCACCCACTTACTTCCCCATATTTTATGCCTTATCACTACTATACGTGACTTACAACTCCTTGCCACTACAATGACTTCGCCGATTTATTTTATATATCCACTTGCTTGACAGTTTGACTAGATATACGACACCTCTTACTTCGTTATTTTACTTTACTTACCACTCTACTTACTCTGTTATTTTACTTGAATTAATAATCCATTCACTTCACTGCTTCATTGACTTGTCGCAGCCCGTATTTCACTATTTTACCTGACTTACACCTTCAGATAATTCGTTGACTTTTGTTATTATCACCCCACTTATTTCGCTGTACTACTTAATAATCACCTTATTTCGCCGATCTACTTTCCTTACCACAAACGTATTTGGCGGATTTACTTAACATACCTTCACCTTTTACTTGTTTCACTACTCCATTTACTTTGCTGTTTACCCGCTCACGTTACCGTGTTTTTTTTTTTTTTTTTTTTTTTTTTTTTTGACTAACCACGTCACTAATTTGACTATTTTACTAGACTCACCCCCTTAGAACGTCTCTGTCATATTCAAGTTACCACTAAATTTATTTAGTGGTTTTACTTGACTTGCCATACAAGGACTTCACTGTGTTTTTTAAGTGAGCACTCCACTTATTACGCTGTTTTACTTAGCTTACCACTTCGTTTATCTCACTGTAAGTTGCTACTTTTACTTCTAAGTTTTTTATAAAAATGTCGTACTTTGTTTTAAACCCTTGAAATATTTACTAAACGTTTTCCTATTCAATAGTTCTATAAATGATTACATACAATATTCAGAAATTGTACATTTTTAAACTTTGTCGGTCACTTTGGCTTTCTCATTGCTATGTAGGATCCTTTTTCACTCCTACATTACATACTGATGTAGCCACTTATCTGGCGTTCAAAGCAGAATTTAAAGTGTAATGTGATAACTTTTAAGTAATTTTATTATGTTATTATAAATATGAATTTAATGTTATAAATACATTTAGTGTATCAATGATATTTTACTTGCATTTGCTATATATATTCACTTTCAGAAAATCATTATTTATGCAACAAACATAGAGACAAACATGGGCAAATGAGTTATGAACATTCAGACTCAAAATAAGCAAGGCACTATATAGGCAATTTAACATCATTGTTTAACGTAGATCGGTAATGAAGTGTGACGTAAAGAGAATAATGTGGAAAACGAAAGCTTAACTTGATACATTTACAAACCTTAGTTTTAGAAAGACATTTAAATATTTTCAGGTTTTCAGTGATATTTATAAAAGCTTTCAGACAGCTTTATTAAAAAGTTCTTTTTATGAAAGCCATACAACAAATAGATAGGAAGTAGCTAAGCAAAGGTTTTTTCACTGCTTTGAAAAAGAATTTATTTAAAATCCTAATAAATATACCTTAAACATTAAACCTATTGTTTTATAATCTTTTCCATTATAAACGTAAGAATAATATAATGAAATAAAATGTGTCGCAAAGAAATAATATGAAATATTTGTTTTCTTTATTTTAACCGTTTATAGCTCCACTTGTACCCCACGGAAAAATTGTTACATAAATATATATCACAAAATTATAAAGATTGATCTCATGAGTCATGTCAGTCGCAAACGACGAGCCGTTTCCCAGCAATATCCCTCATACATAATGACCCAACAATGTTGTCTTTGTCACCACAGCAGCTAATAAATCCCCAACAATACTGATACTTATCAGTTATAGGGTATAAAAAAATCCGTTACTTGCCCTTCCATTGGCAGTGAGTTATAATATATATTGTCTATATACACTCGTACATAGAACTAGTGTGCAAAAATGAAACTGGGTTCTATAGAGAAAATTCATAGAATCAGGTGTCCAGAGACTCATACTCTCTGTATTAGGATGGTAATGAAATATCAAACCAAGGATTGAATATGTAGAATAAAGTTGGAATTATGAAAACCAGATTATGGCCTTAGCGAATGGGCCCCTCATCAGAATAGATTTTTTAACTGCCATCCAGCAAACAGGATTTAATAAATGTCAAATTAAAACAAAATAATTTTAATTTGTTTGGCATTTTACTAGCGTATTGTCACAAAAGCGAAGCCTCGAAAAACATGCTTGCTGACTGCAAAGTTTTGCTGACACAAAATTAGGAAAAAAAGGAATCACAAGTGTTAAAAGGAAAACATAGGTAACGTTTCAGGGCAGCAGCTTTCACATGAACAAAATAAGCCTATAAATCAACAACAACCACTTTTTTGTAACAAGAAACGCTCATCTGTCACTGTCAGCTGTTCCCTGTGCAACGGTCACACACAAGCTCGAAAGTGTTAGTAGCATGTCGATGGAAACAAACCCGTTTAATACACTCACAAGGGCTCTTCCCATGCTTACTTCTTAGATCTCCTCTTCTTCATCACTTTTCTTTCTTTTAGCGATTAATACAAATATCTGCAACAAAGGGATACGACATTCAATTGTTTTCAGAAGTTTTCTCTAACAATTTACATCAGGTCGATAACCAAATGATAGCTTCAATAGTTTAATGTGTGAAAAAACCCCAATAATAAAGATTTACTTCTGAAACCTTCAGTTTAGATTTATTTCACTTCCAAGCATGTTTTTAGTTTCAAAGTGTTCTATGGTATAACTTTCATTTAACTTTTGTTCACTTTCGCAAGTGAAAATACGTTTATTTTTCTCTATGGATTATTTAAGAGAGGAGGGAGAGATTGGGGAAGAGAAGCCTGAATTTATATACGTCATACACACACACACACACACAAATACATACACACACACCCACACACACACACACACATACACACACACACACACACACAAATACATACACACACACACACACGCGCGCGCGCGCGCGCACACACACACACACACACACACACACACACACACACATACACACACGCACACACATACAAACACGTGTATGACTATCATAGTGTTAGAATATTTGTTAGTTTTGAAATAATAAAACCATAAAAAAATTATATTTATATCAGTCATTAGTAAAGAATTCCTTGATTCAAATGCGTATTCATACATTTATTCTTTTTCAATGAGTTTTTCACGTCATCACACATTTACTCTTACTACCCGGTGCTCCGCAAGCGTCTTAACACGGTAAAATTACTATTTGAAAATTTACTAATGAAGGATGTCTAATTTCATGATTCAAAATCAACATTGGGTCTTTTGCTGCTTTTCGACGTCTTAGAGGCTTTTTTTAATCTGTATTTTAAATTGAATTTATTTTGAATACTGAAGTAGTAACAGCCGTCCTCAATTTAGGCCTATGTGGACAATAAACCTGCATTCAGTTTTGCTCAGCTCTCCAACACTAGACATGCTTCTTGGCACAGATATAGTGTGTAGAATATAAATATATTCTATAACTAAAACTATTAGAAGGGTAGTGTAGCATGCTGTAAGCTTTTATTTCCTTCCCTAAAGTAACGCCCCAACAGTGTAAATCACCTTAAACTAAAAGTTTTACTCAGGAGTTTATCTTAGCAACCTTTTCCATTTCGCGTCGTTGTATGCAGTATACTTTTTTCAAATTAAACTGACCTAAAGAAAAATCCTTTCACTACTGACTTTACACCACATTTAGTATAATTCCGTTGCGAACATAATCCACGTAAGTTTAGGAGTTTTGTTAAATTACTTACGGGCATTATTGGTAATCGCACGATAGACAATTTTGCCTTGCGAAAATCCGGAGGATAATGTAATGGGTACCAACGACTGATGAACATTGGATTTAAGTAATTAAACTGTAGAATCGGTAGATCTAAAGTAGAAAAGATCTAGACTGTATTTATATGGTGATAGAAAGATCTGTACTGTATTAATATTGTGATACAAAGATCTGAATTGTATTCATATGGTAATAGAAAAATTCAAACTGACTAACGAAAGCTCCGGTTTCATAAAATAGTCATTGTTTTCAATTCTGTTTAAACAAGGAATTTCTGATTTCAGCATGCTGTCCTTACTCTCTCTTAAATGTTGTAATGTCTTAAGAAACAAATCCGTTTTTCCCACAGGAATCTGCCACTTCGAAATATCCCACTTTCCACTGCAATACCTTTAAAGCAACTTAAGTAAAAATTAGAAACCGAATTTGTGCAAAGTATAAACGTAACAAGGAAACTCTAATCTTACATTGATTCTTGAAATATATTTCTGCTTAACTTCAATTCTACTCAGTCAGTTAGTAAAGGTATCAAACGGATTACGTATTGTTTTTGCTTTCCTTCACTCAATCTACAAATTTAAATTATATGTAGTTAACGTACAGTTACTTTCTGCGTATTATATAATCGATAAATATTGAGTTAAATATTTTTGTGAATAAGTTCACTATTTCCTGATACACGTTCGTTACGTGTTGCTATTGGATCATGTTTTTACTTTTTTATATTTTGAACCACAGTTATTGAATTTACTCAATGGTTTACCTTTATTTGCTGACTCTATTGTTTGCACCTAAGTTTTATTTCCAATGCTAACAAACCCTGAATGTAGAAACATGGATTGTTGAATATTGGATTTGTAATTTGTTAACTGTCATGTTTACTTTAGTTTGAAAACAGCTGATTTATTGCGCTTAGCTACAGCGACAGCTGATCGTGGTAAAACAATTAATATTACCATAACTCTCTCAGCTAATTTCAAGTTCCCAAATTTTTTTTAAACGTTTGCCAAGTAACCATATTTAGTACTAATCATATCAATAATGCACTCTTTATAATTATTACATTTGTCCATTATTAAAGTTTATTAATTTCTTCATATTAATAAAGTTTACGATTTATTTTATTGAATTTATTAATACACTCATCTTCATTTCTATATGTTTGAGTACAATTTGTGTGCACCAAAATCAAGAGAGGTCTGGTGGCTAACGGTATATAAAGAAAGAACTCACAGTTTTAGTGAATTTTTCCGTCCCACCCACTAAAACGTCCTGCCTTGCAGAAACCTCTCCTCAGATCCAGCCCAAACCAAAAAGCCCAGCTCCCATATTCCTACCCGCAGCCAGTGTCGCGTGACAGACGCTGCATAACCTCGGGGGCCACCAAACCCCCTCCTTCTCTGACTGACTGACTGACTTTTAGTGAACAGTATGATTTAAGTTTTGAAAAAGGAGTTACTTCGAAATACGTCAACAGAAGATTATATTGAATTGTTAGGAATGGCAGAAAACTAAACTTAAAACATACAATTTATTATATTATTTAAAAATATTTATACGAAATTTGTTCCAAATTGGTTTGAAAATAAAATTTTATTTAAATATTAATCAACAGGAACATTGTTTATATATGTTTGACGGTATACAAACTTTGTTCTAGATAACATTTTATCCTTAATTCATACAAACAAGAATTGAATCTGCTACGTTTATCCACAAAAACCTTTGGGTAAACGCCCTTAATAATAGGAAAGATTCTATTTGTCTTGGCAAATGTATGGCTACTATCATCTTATTTGCTTATTTCTTTGCAAAATTGAACGTATGTGAAGCTTTTGAAATTTATAAGCATATTTTGATAACAAATTGATAGATGAACAAATTTAAATACGTTCTACATTCCATACTATATTCAATGTATATAATGTTGTAGCAGCAGTGGAATAGGCTTGGCAATATTGTAATAGATTTGGGAACTGTGTAATGCTTTATCTAGTAGCTTCATATTTGTTAGACAGTTTTTTTATCATTCTTAGTATTGTAATTCCTGAGGATGTTGGTAATGTCAACCAACGAAAAGCTTTGAGTGTATTATTCAATAAATTATTCCTGTAATTAATGTATATTATTTAATCTTAAATATATATATATATATATATAT
>JBAIZL010000001.1:78511270-78556270 GCA_036971475.1 Prosapia bicincta | reverse complement strand
TAATGCCAAAACGTATGTCTCAAAAAGAACTCCCCGCGTTTACATCAGTGTATTATATGAAACACGCTGAGGCGTTAAATGAAAAAATGTATAAAATGTATGTAAGGGGGAAGACTCCAGTTTGCTTTAGTGCTACTAGCTAGACGCTCGTGGGGAATACATGGGAAAGGTACAGCTCAAAAGGAAAGCCTCGTTATGTAGAAAGCGTTACGTTAGCGTAGTAGTTAGAACACTCTGTTGTGTACATTATAAAATGTTAAACTGTATGCTAATTAGCCTGGCCTATATAAAAAAATGTATATGCCAACCGAATAAAAGTTGTAACCAACCGAACTATCGAATCGATATTGAGGACCACGTACAACTCGTAACAAGAATAAGTTGTTAATACTGCTTCTATCTTAAGTGACCTATTAACAAAATTATTGCTACTATTTTACTATGCGAATATATTTATAATTTTGTACGGAATTTTGCAAGGATGCTAAACAAGACTGTTGACAGCTTTAACGTGAGATTGCATTGTAGAACTGAATCACACCGTTTAAGTATCTTTGCATTTATCTTTAAATCTAGAAGCTGATGTGATAATGACGTCATTTCTGTACATAGCTGACGTGTGATTAATAAACGTCAGCAAATCTGATGTTCAGCATTACTCAGCACTAATAGAGATGTATCTCGGAGAACAGTAAACCGTCATTGGGCACGCAACTTGCTCGCCTTGTCGGATCTCGTGATTACTCTATCCTAACTAGATATACTTGCTATTTGTGTTTTAGGGAACGGTGTGAAATAAATAGTTTTAGGTTATTTATTCTCACTAAGCTTGTGTTTAGTATCATGCCTCTATTTGTGAGCGGACGTATTATTGGACGAAGATCAATGCGATTCGAGAAAAAACAAAAGGTTGGCAAGGCATAGAGTGTTTTGCTTCTCCATGTTGCCTTCTTCCCTGTCTTATATATAATTCCTGGTTATTGAATTACTTCCTAAATATTTATTGGTTGAGATTATCAGTGACAGTAAACAGTCATTGAGCACGCAACTTGCTCGCCTCGTCGCATCACGTGATTAGTCTATCCTAACTAGATACACTTGCTATTAGTATTTTAGGGAACGGTGTGAAATAAATAATTTTTGGTTATTTATTCTCACTAAGCTTGTGTTTAGTATCATGACTATATTTATGAGCGGACGTATTATTGGACGAAGAATAATGCAATTGGAGGGAAACACAGAAGGTTGGCAAGGCATAGAGTGTTTTGCTTCTCCATGTTGCCTTCGTCTCTGTCTTATATCTAACACCTGGTTATTGAATTACTTCCTAAATATTTATCAGTTTAGTTTATCTTGTTAAGTTTCTCGGTTAGTTTTAAACGGCGTTTTGAGGTCATGATTTCTGAACATTTATCTACGGTACATTTAGTTTAGTTAGTGCTTTAGTTAATTTTAACCAAAATCAATTCGCCACGCCAAAATTAATTCTGGAAAAATTCTAGCTTAATGCTAAATCACCTTTTTTCATACACATATTTTACATAACACATTTTGTGAAATATGCTAACTTTATTTCAAAAGAATATTTAATGTTTTATTCATGCGCGCCTTAAACCTTAGTCCTGATACCCCCAAGTGGGGAACTGGAGGATTCATTGCCTATTTAGTAAACAAATTACAATATAGATCAAGAATAGAGGTTTGTACTCTTATTCGTTTAATTGAACTGTAAAAATACGGTGAGAGCTCTCTTTGGTTGAGTAATAATTTTGAATATCGTGGACGGAGTAACTTAAAATAGGAGACACAAAACCAATTTATTCACTCTTCCTCATTCTCTCTGTTATTCTTTCTTCTCCCTTTTTTCTCAATCAACCTCTTTCTCATTTTTCTTTTTCTCTTGACGAATTAGCGAGAACTCTAGAATATCTATATTCAGTATTTATTTCGATCTAATTATCTTTCGACTGAATGAATAAGGTGAAAATACAAATTTGCAAGAAGCCTGGAAACTCTTTGAGCTAGATGTAACTGTGCAATGATGTCTAATGAAAAAGCTACATTCTTTTTAATAAATGTATCCGATGCAATGACGAATTATCGAAACGGCTAAAATATCTTTTTCCTGAATGTATCAGCAGTAATAACGAATTACAAAAAGGCTAAAAATATTTCTGCTGAATGTGGCCGATGCAATGACGAATTAGCGAGAAGGCTAAAATACGTTTGTGTTGAATGTATCCAATGCAATGACGAATTAAGGAGAGATTAAAGATCTTTGTGCTAAATGTGTCCGATGCAACGACGAATTAGCGATAAGGCTAAAATACGTTTGTGTTGAATGTATCCAATGCAATGACGAATTAAGAAAAGATTAAAGATCTTTATGCTAAATGTGTCCGATGCAACGACGAATTAGCTACCTACAAGAATAGAAAATTTTTGTAATGAATGTATTCGATGCTAAAAGAAATTAGCGAGTAGACTAGCAACACCTTTGTGGAGAATGTATCTGATGCAATGACAAATCAGCGAGAAGGCGAAACAATCTTTGTCCTGAATATATCCGATCCAATGACGAATTAGCGAGAAGACTAGAAAGTAATTGTGTTGAGTGAATTCGATAGCATGACGAATTAGCAAGAAGGCTATAAAATCTTTTTGCTGAATGTATCAGATAAAAAAGCTACCTATAAAAAGGTACCTAAAATATTTTTGTACTGAATGTATTTGAAAGTATCAAGTTTCGAAAAAAACTTACAACGACTCAATATAAGTTTCGTTATGTTTTAATGACCATTTAAAGAAGTATAACCACATTTTCCCTTCCCCCGTTTACAGCTTCAACTTCAAATTTATCTAAAGTAAAGCAACTTCTACAGGAAAATATAATTTTTCTCAAATCTTTACAAGACGAAGATCAATACTTCATATCTCTGTCGTCTTCAAATTTGTTCTTCTTAACTAGTTTGTAACGTTCGTAATTGGATTGTTACTGTCTTCTATTCTTTGCTAGAGAAAGTTGTTTAAACTTTGATGTTGTTACTATGGCAACATTATTTGCTGTAGCAATAACAATAGAATTTCCGTCCAGCAGCGTCCCAGATATGATTGAACGCAAATTATTCTAATCAAATCGAAATTACGTTAATTTAAACTTTATTTGGTTCAGCTAAACTAATTGATTCTGTAACTAAATGTAACCTAGAAAAGAGGATATAGATCTTTTTTTGTAAATACATATGCCTTCAAAAATTTAAGTTTGGGCTGTAACTTGTAAATGTTAAGAGACTCAATTCTCTACTCTGGAAGTTCGGCTTCCGCATAGCCATTCTAGAGTGGATGAGGCTCTACTATGTACCTAGTGACAACTGCCAAGGAAAGTTAGTTAGCGGAACTATTCTGGCCGCTCGGAAAGTCTTACGACCGGACTCCTCCTGGGCGTTAGTAGTTCCTCCTACTAGATCTTTAGTAGTTTTGAAGAAACGGTCGAAACCGTTATTACTGCAGTATCAAACTGATGGCGATGTCAAGTACATTAGAAGGGAGCTGAGACCACGTAAATTAGGAGGGAGTCTAGGAAACATTCGTTAAGAGGAGGCCGAGACCACGTATAATAAGAGGGAGCCGAAACCACGTACATTAAGAGGCAAACGATGTCAAGTATAAAGAGGGAGCTGAGACCACGTACATTAACAGGGAGGCGAGACTACGTACATTAAGAGGCAGGGAATGTCACGTACTTCAGGAGAGAGCAGAGGCCCGCACTTTAAGAAGGAGCCGAGTCCTCGTACGTTAGGAGGGAACGAGGTCACGTATGTAGAAGAAAGAGACGACGTCACGCACATGGAAGAGAGAGGCAATGTTACGTACTTCAGGAGAGACCAGAGGCCCCGCACATTAAGATGGAGCCGAGCCCATGTACATTAGGAGGAAGCCAAGGCCACGTACCTAGAAGAAGGAGACGGTGTTATGCAATGTCACGAAAATCGAATACAGAGGCGAGGCAACGTACAACTAAGAGAGATCCGTGACCACGTACTTTGAAAGATGGAGTCTATGCCAAGTACAACTAAAAGGGTGCTGATACCACGTACATTACCAGGAAGCCGAGACCACGTACATTAAGAGGGAGCCAATGCCACGTACATAGAAGAAGAAGACGATGTCTCGTACTAAAAGAGGAAGATGATGTTACGTACATCGAACACAGAGACGACCCAACATACATCTAAGATATAGCCGACGCCAAGTACTTCGAAAAAAGAGAGTATGTGACGTACTTAATTAAAAAAGAAGCGTTTTGGTGGATCTGTTACACGTTTGGTCCTTACTACCGTTACTGCAACAATGTAAAACAATTTCTGCATGTTTCTGCTTCATTTTTTAAGTATACGTAACGGGCATTGTAGGCAACTACAAGAAATAGGCGTTGGCTGCTTAGAAATAGTAAACCTTTTATTGAAACTTCAAGCTTTGAATACGAAAATTATTATAACCTTTTTAATGTGTATAGCTTCAAATACCTTTCTAACTGCCGATACAAACATCTGCAGCAATAACAAATTAGGTTACACCCAGCTTGTCCACTTCGACAATAATAATGTAAGGAATAAATAAGGACTTACCTTTAACAGATGATGCGGAGAGAGTTCTTGAACGCATACAACTTTAGTCATCGATTACCTTCCTATAATTATTGGAAAGGACTAGAAACAAATACATATTCGTATAGAGATAGAACCCTTCGTCATTTTATTATAGTCAAACACCTATGATTGGAGATTGAAGATGTCAGAGAACGCCCGAGCAGGTATTTTCTAGTTTGGCAATTTCATTACCCGGTTCAAATCTTACAGGAGTAAAAGAGTGGACATGAACGTGCCCTACGAAACATGGCAACCCTCTTAATCCCAATCGCCATGGGAACCAGCAGTCCCTGAATATTAAAGACAAACTTGCAAGCCTCTTTGATCTTCAGAAAGGAGACGTTTTGTAATATTTTTACTACTCCATGCGAATCTTAGATGAACTTGTTTTAACGTATAAATTAAATTTATTCAATAAATAATCCACACAACCTCTAACCACAAATAGGTTTTTTTAAAATTTTTATGAGACTAGAATATAAAACCATATTTATGGTTAGAGGTTGTGTGCATTATTTAATAATATTAGGCCATAGTAAATTATTCCAAGTAATTATTGATTTTATTTTCTGAATTAATTTAGTATTTTTTTAACTATTTCTTTTGGCTCGCACTCTTTTGATATATATCTTTTACAAATTTTCAATCGTTAGTAAAATACATATTATAAATAGTGCTGTAAGGTTGGAAATGAATGAAACTAATAAAATAAACAAAGTGCAAATAAGCAAACAATGATTTTTCTTTCTTGACCTCAGTAGGAATTACTTCTAAAAGAATTTTTATATTACTTGTTTATTATCTGCATCCCTTTGTCTTATGTTGTTTCAAGTAATGTTCGTATCCAATAAATATACGTATCTAATAAATATATAAGGGAATGCTCCTACTTAATTTCTGAATACAAAATGTTATAACCCCCTGAAAATAGCAGTTGTTCAAAAGCGTTATCTAGAGTGTGACGGAGGTGAGTTGGTGATGACAGATGGAATCTACCTGGGTTTTACTCCTATAGCAATAATCTCCGTCATTTGTTTGTGCCACATCTCCTACTTACACAACATATCAATTTTATAATTATAGTAAACACATATTTATTTTATTTATATCTATAACGTATTTGTTACGCCTTGGTTTACACTGAACTTCCATTTTTTCGGAATGGTTGTTTATCAGAATAACTAAAATATGACATGTGTGTGGTGGCTGTAAACCCGATATACGAGGTCTAATGTCTCTGAAACTGGACACAATGGCCATTTATAAACATTAAACTTTGTTACGAAGCAAAGAGGAGTTTGGGGGCAGTTTCACTTTGTAGTGTTTTTACGGTACTACACTTCAAACAAAATTTTATTAAAATTCAGACATTCCAGTTTTTTTTAATACTTGATTTGGACATGATCGCTTCTCTTAGCTTTAGTGTTCGTTGCAGTTTGTAATCATATGGCCTTCAAACACCGGTTTGGAATTCCCTACACAAACCATTGTCGGGTATCTCTGGAATGTTTAATATTAGACATTACAAGGGTTTAATGGCGACACGTGCTTGAACAGGGTACAACATGAACAGTAATAGAGTTGTATAAAATCCTCGCCTCTTACTTCAAGAATACAAGAAAGGACTAGAACTACAACTGCTATTCAGTCTTAATACTAACATTGTAATGCTCAATTTTTGCCCGCCCAATCTTTTGATTTGCTGGTTTTCCCGGACAAACACTGAATCATGACTATGGTTTGTAACGGTTCCAGTGCACTACAATCTACTCAACGTCACAACGTAAAAGTTGCCGAGACAATTATTTCCTTTCCATAATAAATTGATATTAGCAATAAAAATTATATGTATTGATTAATAATCTTTTCCGACTCACGGTAAGAGTAATAAAACTTGACGGTGATGTCCAAAAAGCTTAAAATTCAAAAAGAGGTTGAATTAACTTCAAAATAAATGCTACTAGGCTTCTAATCAACAGAACAGAACACATCTATCAATACAAAGCTCCAATATGTCTTACTCTGTCAACGTTTTTGTCACTCATCAACAATGAATTTATGGCACTTCTGACGAAGAAAAAGGAGAATGTTGTTGAAAGGCCGAAACGCCGACAAACTAATGAATATTGGTACTGTATGTCAATGAATATGTCTTGTTCTGTTCATCACAAGCCTAGTCCATCTTAATGCTTACAAGGCGTTATATTAGATTATTATTATAACCTAAGAAATACATAAAACCTTTGAAAATGCCGTGATATTAATCAGAGTTTATCGGCCTAGCCATCTCTATTAGAAACTCTTCTTTGGTTTAGTCTAGTCTGGCTCGGGCCGAACTCGCAAAGCAGGGACGTACTTGATGCTTTGGTAATTATGTTTTGGTAATAATACTCGTAGAATACTGCCAAATACTAGATATTGCAAATTATTTTTATCTGACAAGTCCTCATTTTTACTATGATTTCTTTTCGACCTAAATTATATAAAGGTTACACAGAAATATACAATTGCATTCTACCTAATTGCTTTCCCGTGTAGTTTCTATCCTATAGATTGAGGTCATATATTTAATGAATCTATCTATCGGTAAAAGCAAGCGGGAGAACTCGCCAGTACAAAGATGTCATTGCGGTTCCATTATTCTACGAGTCGGGATTATTTCATGAATTTATAGAAATATCTAGCAATACTGCACTATTATATTAGGTATCGGGTTAAACAATATCATATAACAATACGAAGCAAGATGTATTTGGGAAAATACCGGTGTGTCTTCGGCTATAAAAAAGTGTTCCATAAACAGATTAAATCTAATTATAATCTTAAAGATTTATTGCTCAATCCCTATAAATTACATATTATTCATATTTTTAAAGCTTCAGATATCGATTGATTGAAATATTTATTTTGTGTTTGCTTTTGATTTGAGTAATATAATAACAATAAAAAAAGAAATTAATTTTGTTATTTAAAAAAAATTCAAGTTTTACTTACACACACACACACATAAATACACACACATCATGCACACACACACACACACACACACAGACAACAAATGCACACACACAGACAACAAATGCACACACACAGACAACAAACACGCACACACACACACACACACACACACACACACACACACACACACACACACACACACACACACACACACACACACATACACACACACACACACACACACACACACACATACATACACACGCACACACACACAGAAACATACACTCACACACGCGCCCACATACAACACAAACACACACACACACAAAAAAAACACACACACACATACACACATATAAATAAATATATATATATATATATATATATATATATATATATATATATATATATATATATATATATTTATATATAACGTAACAAATATATGTATACATATATACATATAGATGGATATGCATATGTTCTAAACTAACGTTATCTAAGGCAGACTAATTATTTATACTTGGAGGTAAAATTTACAAAAACTCAAGGGACTAGAGTGAGCTAGATTTCAAGAGCTATACGTTTTGAGTTTAAATGTTTGGATTGTTTGTAATAGTTATTGCATCTTGAAGGAAAGTAAATAGAAACAGGGTGTGAGTGTCAAAGATGGAGTGGTCTGAAGGAGGTGTAAAGAAATAACAGCGACCCTCATTACGCAGGTAGATACCTTTTTCAATTGAAATTATATCACGCCTCGTTAATTGTCTGTCCCTAGCACGTAGCGAACTCTTGCAAACAACTACGGCATTACTAATAGATGTAATTCGTACTGCATCAAGTTTATTTTTTCTTTTTTTAACACCCACTGTCGTTACCCCTAAATGAAAACTGCCCACAAGGCAATGTGTTACTGTTTTAACCTGCAACGTGTTTATATATGTTTTATCATGTTTTATACAATGGTTATTGTTGATATATTGATTTTCTTGTTATGAGTAAGTACGGTTAAAACATCCAAATATATAAATACGATTGAAAACTCTCTTTAAATAGTACAATATCAGAAGAAATGCAACTTACTCAATGGTAATATATTACAGTTTAATCGTCATAAAACTAAGTACTTTACGTTTTTTTGCATTAAAAAGATCACATTTGTGAAAAATGTTTGAAAAATTGTTAACAAACTATTCATTTGTTGGTCCTTATTTTCTAGCTTTATGCTAGCTTTTTATCAAGTTGACGCTAACATATTCCCCCTTCTGTGAAGATCACCTCCGCTAGCTAAACAAATGTTGACAGTCCTACAATATGAAGTCTTAACTTAGTACAAAAACTTGTTTTACAATAAAATATCCTTATTGTTTAATTTTTTAGCTTGAAATAACAGCTGATTTTTCCCACATGATATGTATCAGCTGACTTATTTTTACATTGCTTTCAATCCTGCACTACAGAATATCAATTCCGTATTACATATTCTTTTTTTGTACATGCCCACAAAATAGTAAGACAACAGCCGATTACTGCCCGCGTTTTACGTATTAAATGGGTCAATTTTATGTTGTTTTCAGACGTTCGCTACAAAATATTAATAGATGCCTATAAGAGAGTAAGACCACAGCGAACTCTTTTCCATATTATCTAGTAGCTGGCCGTTGTTAGGTTGCTTTCATTACAGAACTTCAGACAGTGCTTACAACACAAATGCTATTAAAGGTTTAAAATAATTAATTTTTGTTTATATTTGTTGGGATTTTATTAGAGTTCTTAATAAGTAATTGAAAAATATTTTTATAAAAAAGTTACGGATGAACGGTGCAAAAGCTCCATAGCATGCAAATTCTTATACAATATTTCAAATTCTTATGCAAATTCTTCTAAATGCACAATATTTCATATGATCCTTTCACAAAGCCCTCGAAGTGGGGAATAGACGATTCTATACTTTTGATTTACCTTTGTAAACTACAAACACGTGTTTCAGCTCCAGTGTATTAAACCACAGATGCATTCAATACTCAGAGTGTAGCACAAGGTGTGATTTGAAAGCTTGTTTGTCTGTAACATTGTATCTACACAAGAAATAATATTTCTAAAGTGGAAAAGAATTGCATTTGTTATAAGAACGCGAAAGTTACAAGTATATCCAAAGCGATTGTCGGATTGTTGTACTGTCTTTTAGTGTTTCACAACTTTTATCGCATAGTGTTTAGCTATGACAATGGCCTACTTCACTTGGAGAGTGCAGCTTATCGAGTATGCCTTGCCTAGGCAGTGAAGGTAGTTCTTACCTCTCACAGCCATTGTAACAATACATCTAACCGGTTCTTAACCTTCGCCTCTAACCGAATAGATATAACGGTCAGTAACGGTCAATTATAATAAACAAAAAAAAATTATAATACACAAAACTGTTCGGTTCATCCTTTATTTCTATTTGTGAATTTATTAAAAATATGTTGGAAGTTGAAAGATATCGTGAAGGGTTCTAACATTGAACTTTTCGGTGGAATGCTGCTGGTCAAGATACGATATCTGTCTATTTTGTCTCCGTACATTAGCATTCCTTGGGCGAGCGGAAGGTTAGGACAAGTCAGAAAAAAGGAAACTTTAGTAGAGTCACTTTACTTAAGTACATGTCGCTTATATTTACCAGCAAAACCTTGCAGCCTTGAAACATAGACCAACAGTCTTTATTGCAGCTACGATGAGCTATTCCAACCTAATCTAAACCACTTACGATTATACTAACTTTAGTTATATTTATTTGGTTCACGTTAGCTATTATGCTTCCGCATGGTTTTTATTGCATTTTGTTAATGTTTTCTTTCTAAATTACCTGCAATAATAACTGAAACACTTTCTACAAATGTATTCCAAATTTATCCGCAAAACGTTTTGCTCACCCACCTGAAAAAAATATTTACAAACCTACCTACAAACGGCCTGCAAAGATACCGGCAAAGATTTCTTCAAACAGGGTGCATATATATCTGCAAAACGACTTCCAAAGCATGCAAAACATGTCCACCTGACAAAATACATCTTACAAAAATACCTGCAAACATCTTGGAATTATACAGATAAATATTTTTACAAACAGACTGCAAATATATCTGCAAATGTTTTTCTCACTGACCTGAAAACAAACTGTTTACAAACCTACCTGCAACCCTACCAAAAAGACTTCCTGTAAAAACACTGCAAATCCATCTGAAAAACGTTTTCTCACCCACCTGAAAAAACTGCTTTCAAACCGACCTGCAAGCGTCTTGAAACCCTACCCACAAATGTTTCTGCAAACCGTGTATAAATATATCTGCATAAAGTCTTCACACCCACATGCAACACTATTAGCCAAACTAGCTGCAATCATGTAAATTTACCTTGAAAACGTCCTGCAAACATCTTAGTATCTGGAAAATAGCATACAAACCAGCCTGCAACTTGTTAATTTGTCTGCAAACAGCCTGTTGTAATATAACTTTAGAGTAAACACAATACTATTACCTAGAAGATGGGTGGGCGAATAGATTGTTTCAGAACGGAATCTAATAGTCTCTTAACAATTTTTTTGACTCTATCACTGATGGGAAAGTGCAAAATATAAGTAGAACTGTTCGCAACATAACTTGAAATACAACCCTCGACACAACAATGCAGAACAAATAAGCCGTCTTTATACTAAATATCTTACTTTGAATAAACATTGGCGGTGTTTTACGATTGCAAACACAAAGCAATTTATAGCACTTGGTCTACAATTACCTTGGATTTTTTCCATTGCACATTCTCATATATTGCAATATTTGCATCACGAGGGGCTGCTAGACAATATAAATACACCCTTATATTGAGTATGTTTTCATTGCACACTCTCAGCAGCAGAGGGTGCTATACAATATAGATACACCCATGAATTGAGTCTTTCCATTGCACTTTCTGTACTCAACACTATAGGAGGTGTTGGGAAATATAGATACACTAATGCATTGAGTATGTTTCAGTTTTTCACGCACATGCAAGCTCAATACCGCATCATCAAAACCTTGTACACCATATATTTATAAAAATGTACGATTCCAAATTTCTATACTAGTTCAATACTCTATGAGGAGGGGCTGGTAGCCAATATACGAGATTCACCCATGTATTGAGTGTTTTCAGTTACACTTTCATGCAAGCTCAATACTGCATCATTTTACCCCTTTAGGAATATAAATATACTAAAGTATTATGTATGTTTCCATTCAACATTCTTATACTAGTTCAACACCCTATGAGGAGGAGCTGCTAGGCAATATTGATACACCCATGTATTGAGTATGTTTGAAAAGTACTCTCTCATGCAAGAGTAATAGTCTGTGATCAGGATCTACTAGACAATATAGTAACACTAGGATATTACTCTTACTTGGATATGCTCTTTGATGTTATAGTTAGGGAATTCACTACTAGGTCTAACAAAAGTCTTATTTAATTATAATTGTACTTTTTTTTAAAAAACAAACACTTGAAAAAACATATTTTAAAACTCAAATAGATTAAGGTATTTAATTTAAAATGTATTTAAATCAGTATTTCCAGGTTTAGAAAATTATAATAGCAATCGTTCAATATTGATAGATACAATGTTTATTATTTTGAACACCCTTGATTTAAGCTATTAATGTGCTCTAAAAATGTTTTGCTGTGTTTTCTGTTTCTAAATTTTCCGCGTACAAGATACCACTGAGCTGTTAAAGTTCTCATGTAAGAGCTTGAATATAACATTTAAATATATAACTATTAAGGATTAATAATACGTATTTTAATTATAAACTCACACACACACACACACACACAAAACTTACACAATGACACACATTTACACACACGCGCGCGTGCACACACACACACACACACACACACACACACATACACACACACACACACACACGCACGCGCGCGCGCGCGCGCGGGCGTGCGTTTATATAAGCACGCACACACCCACACACACATACACACATACACACACACACACACCCACACACACACACACACACACGCACACACACATATCTACAAATGTTTCTGATACACTTTTTATAACACGTGAAGTTGAGTTATGTGAGAACGTGTTCTATGTGATGTTACCTTTCTAGATGGTATGTGAACCATAACATGAATACAAAGTCTTATTTCAAACCTGACATGATGGCGACTCACGCTTAGTTTATAGGTCTTGGCTTATGACAATGAAGAATTAAACATCTTCTATTGCCTTGTGTCTGGCGTTTAGTACTTGTCTCTTGAGAATTTATTACGAAGTGAAAGAATAATTCAGATCAGTAATTTATTAACATGACTACTTACACATTTCGAACTTTTATATTTATACAAAACGTTTCGAATAAATAATTTTATTTTTGTTCAATTTTTACAGATGTTCTCGGCGGTTGAAATACTTCAAAGTGTTGTAAATTCTTGTAAAGTTCATAGGTTGAAGTGTTTTTAAATAAATGTAAAAATTAATCAGTTATTTTTAAATGATACTGTTGTAGTAGATTTTTCAGTTCATTCCACCCCTTTCTCTTATTTTCTCATAAAAAAAAACAATATGTCTGTTTATTGAGGTGTTACTTGGCTGATCACTTTAGAAACCGGATTAGTCATATGCAAGGGAAAATTTCATTATGAAAATGAAAAAATTGAATTACATTTAATGTAATTTTCCTCTATACATATTAAATGTAAGCTCGCCATACAAAAAGTTTTGTTTTTGGTCAATTTTATTTAAATAATTTAAATAAAACAATAAGTCAATAGATTTATGCTTATGGCAGAAAAATATTGATATGTGTTGCTGTTATAGGTAATGTTCAGCTGTATATACCTAAGCACGACCAGGGATAAATATCACTATTGTTAAGCGTAATATAAACAAGCTAACAAAACACACACACACATAAATACACACACTCACACACACACATACAAACACACACACACACACACACAAACACTCACACAAACACACACGCGCGCGCGCGCGCGCGCGTTGTGTATGATGGTCTTTGTAAGCATCACGTACAGCTTTAAACAGTGGGAATCACGACTTGACAGGAAAAAAACATATTCACGAATATTTAAAATTAATTTTGTTTTTAATAAAGAAACTATTGAATAATGAGATTTTTTCATAACAGATTTATAGACTTTGAGTCCTTCATTCGAAGCTTCATCAAATACTAATTTATGTTGCGATGTAACATTGCCTGATTCTGAATAAGTTATTGCTAGACTTGAATGGAAATTGTATTGATGCCAATTAGGAAGCAAATTCGTGTGGTATTCTAATATGGACCTGCGGAAAGGATCAGCTGACCGTAGTCTGCCAATATTTAAATGAGTGAAATGATTAAGAAGATAGTTTTCAGTGGCACTGCTTTTAAACAGTCTAGTTTACGTTTGTTTCAAGGAAAGGCAGGGAACGTTGTGGGGGATTAAATGAGCTTCGTAGTTCTGAAATGTAAGTTACGGTTCTTAGCTAAACAGGTGTAGTGTTAATAAGTAAGTGACTCGATGACATTTTGTGGACTAGCCTTTCACGGAATGAATCGTGGAGCCGGGTTAAAGTAATATTTTATAAAATCGAGTGTTTCTGCAACATATGGAACATAGGAAAGACCGGGCACATATCAGTCCTACAGGGATGCAATAAAAACGCTTTCTCAGATAACTCTAGAAGAATAATCCAGTTTTTAAACACTAGCAAAATATGACATCATCACCAAAGTAACGTTGCTAACATGGAACTATCTTCATAATCTTCTTTGGTCCTTTTGTCGATATTCCAAAGATGAGATATTTACCGTTACCAGGATCCTATGACAGGATATTGAAGTTGTGACACAAATGGTAAAATAGCGGTGCAGATATCAATCCTAGGATATCGAAGTTACGTATTCTAGATTCCAAATAATAGTGGTCTTACCCTGTGAATTTTGATAGCAATTTGTATTATACAAGTTAATTAAAATGTTGTAAATAAAATATGTATGTACCATATATATATATATATATATATATATATATATATATATATATATATATATATATATATATATGTCTAATAATTATCGTCTAATAATCACAAAATGAATAAATATCAAGCTAAAAGTAAATAATAAAATGAAAAATACTTTTATGACAGTATTAGTAAAATATCAGGAAATAGATGATACAATATTATACAATTAGGTATATCAACTGATGCGGAATAACCAGTTGAATGAAAAAGATAAACGATGAAAATATGTTTTATACGACATGAAACGACGAGGGTGTGGTCATTGATCTTTCTTGAAGATCTTTCACGAATGTCGTTCGATTTTTCACGATGAAAAAGCAGTTGTTGATTCTTGATTATAGAATACTCACACAGATTAGAATGGTGAATTTTTGACTTGCGTACACACCCATGAGTAACAGATGTAAAGTCATGACACACCCATGACCACCCCTTCTTAGGTCAAGCTATTAATTAGGCCGGTACCGAGGTTTTACACACCACGCGCGCGAGCGTTCCGTCACAGACTGGGAGAAACTGAGAAACCAAATTCTTTGATCACACGTAGCAAAAATTATTGTTCCAATTTCGTGATATATTTATCCAAGCAAATATAATTTTTGACGTCACAGTAGACAAGTTTATAATTCTCGATCAATCAAAGCCTTTATTACCCCGGCATTATTCGAGATTTTAATGTAACGCTAATGACCTATCCATGGAATAGATTCGATACGAAATGCTAGCTAAATCAATAACTCCGCATCAAATGTAAATATTAAGGTCAACTGTTGATTGTGGAGGGTTTTTAATTGCTAATGTATACACATAAACAGATCGTTGTAATGACGGAATGAAAGAGAACATCATGGTTTGGTTGGGCTTTGACTCTAAGGTAGACTACTCCACATCCGGGTCATGAAATGTTTTATACCGTGTAAGGTTGGAGAGCTACATGTGAGAGCAGGTATGACTAAATTAGGTATAGGTTTGTTGTACGCAGGAAAAGAGAGAGAGAGAGAGAGAGAGAGAGAGAGAGAGAGAGAGAGAGAGAAAGTATCATGGCATGCCTAAGCAGTATCATTAAGGTACTTCTTATCTGGATGATGAAATGTTTTAAAACGTCTACAGGACTGTAGTCTAGAGGACTACATGTGAGAGCAAGTAAACTAAATTAGGAATATGAAGTCTATTTTTAACGCTTTTAAAGTTTTCAAACCTTTCTGTTGTTTTAAAAAAAACTTTAAAAATTATAACTCAGTAAATATAACTTTAAAGATCAATATTGTACAGAAAAGATTATTGAATATATAAACAAATATTTTCATATAATTCCTTTCTGTTCCCTTGTGTTTGCCTACCCCTTGACACAATTTTTCATAAAGCGCCAAACCGCGAAGGTTTACAACGCAGGACTCTCTTTGAAATCGCAAAGCTCGTGAATAGTACTTAAACAAATAAAGCTAGAATAGAATTGACTTTAAATGTATTTTCTAACTCTAATAAATAAAGGAAAATCAATATTTTGTGTGTTTAAATAAAAATAATTGGATGTTGAATTTTTTAAAAGCGAATAAAATAAAAATAAGATCATCAAATATAGAGCAAAATAATTGGTTATTAAGAGGGTAAGTTAACAGGAAAAGAGGATAAGAAGTTATAGTTATAGGATTTGTTGAAATTATTACTTTATTTGACATCTAATGTACGCACATGACGTGTACCACAATAGGTTATTAAAAGTTGCAGCTAGTGTTACAAAGCAGGTCACATGGATCTTTAGTGATAAAATTTACATCAGTTGTGCCATGTATGAAATGTTGGCGCTTCCGGTTCCTGATTTTACCTCCAATGCTTGCTTAACTGTATTATATTCACAGATGAGTCTAACTGCATTATACGTTTACCCATGTGTACTTTTTGTTTTGGCATTCAACAACTTTCGGCTAGGTTCCAATGGAAGATTTGTTTTCGTAACAATCTGTAAAACGTTTTAGTTTTTATTAGAGGATTTATATTTTTTTACCAGGGTTGATAGATGAAAGGAAAGACTCTCTGATTGCTGACAAAGAAATTTGTCAGCAAAGGTTTGAATGTAAACGCAGTTTATTCGACATTAGAAATACGTTGGTTTCCACGTAACTAAGGTTGAGAATCCACCAAACACATTCATTGCTGCATCCCTCCTTGGGATAGCGCCTACAGACCTAGTTATCTGGTCGTCACAATCCGTTACTATACCTGATCAATAATCAGGAATAATGTAACCACTTAAACTAAAAATATACTGGGAGAAGTAACTGATGTTAAATTGCCTACATGGCGCCGTGTTTTGTTTATTTTATTAGCAGTGTAGATATACAGTGCGTGAGGTTTAACGGTGTCCTTCGTTGTGCTCTAGCAATTAACTACAAGCCTAACTTAAAACATTATACAAAACATATTCCGTCTTTTTCCTAATCGCGTCTCTTTCTTTGCAAAATCAGAGCAACACATTTAAAGATCATGTCTACATCAAGCTATTACAGTATTATCATTTGTTTAATTAGAGCTGTTTAAAGTATGTGATAATTTTTTTCTTTTTTTTTTAATATAAATAACTTGGACATCACTTTCAATGCCGTTAACATTTTTGATATTTTTTTTATTAATAATAGTTTGTTGTTTTGAATTTTGGAGGCGTTCGATCGATAAGTTTCTATAACGTTTCGGATGTGGAGGATGATTTTCGGGTTTGTAGTAGATTGGAAATAGAAAAGAAATATAATTAGGTGCAACATAGAGGATTGTGTTGTACGCGTAAATCAGATTTAACTAAATGGAATATATTTCCAATTATTATTGTTTACTCTCTTCAGTCCTATTCTCTCTATAGACAACTTGTTTTTTATGTTAAAACTGGATGAACAGAAAATACATTCCTTCCTCAACTATATCCCATATTTCCCAAACATGTATTTTTACACAATATTGCATTTGTTTATGTTTATAATTTACATATATTATTTCATTAATATATATATATATATATATATATATATATATATATATATATATATATATATATGTGTGTGTGTGTGTGTGTGTGTGTATGTGTGTGTGGGTGTATGTGTGTGTGTACATATACACAAAATACATCTTGAAATGATAATAATACCTATACTGCTCTAAACGTTTCGTCTATATCCATTGTCACCATTCTCACATGCTTTTGTGTGATAAAATGCACACGCCTCTACACACAAAAATACAATTGTGCTTATATATATGCCTTTTGTTTGCAATACATCTGCTTCCGTCAGCTATTGAACATACGTGACTAAGCTAAATAGCTTTTTAAAAGTAGTGCGCTATTAATTTAGTTGATGGAAAGTGCATTAATACTTTGATTTCCACTCTCACCCACATAGAAACCATTCAGAACTTCAGGAATAAATTCACCGCTTTCAAGTGTTGTTTCTTATTATTGGATAAATACGTCTTTCACCAGAAGTCACGTTCAAGCAGCTGCGATACGACGCAAATATTTCCGGTTCGATAAGTTTCCAATCCCTGTAATACGGTTAATTTTGTCGACTTTTCACTCAACTACTCCATTTAAATCGCCTTGCACTTTATTCAAGAAATTATTGCTTACGAAGAAAGACGTACAAGTTCCTTTTCTCAAGGAACTTGAAAAACATGTGTATTATGGATATATATATGGTACATACATATTATTACAATATTATTTACAACATTTTAATTAACTTGTATAATACAAATTGCTATGAAAATTCACAGGGTAAGACCACTATTATTTGGACTCTAGAATACGTAACTTCGGATCCCAGGATTGATATCTGCACCGCTATTTTACCATTTGTGTCACAACTTCAATATCCTGTCATAGGATCCTGGTAACGGTAAATATCTCATCTTTGGAATATCGACAAAAGGACCAAGGAAGATTATGAAGATAGTTCCATGTTAGCAACGTTACTTTGGTGATGATGTCATATTTTGCTAGTGTTTAAAAACTGGAATATTCTCTGAGTTATCTAAGAAAGCGTTTGTATTGCATCCCTGTAGGACTGATATGTGCCCGGTATTTCCTAAGTTCCATATGTTACAGAAACACTCGATTTTATAAAATATTACTTTAACCCGGCTCCACGATTCATTCCGTGAAAGGCTAGTCCACAAAATGTCATCGAGTCACTTACTTATTAACACTGCACCTGTTTAGCTAAGAACCGTAACTTACATTTCAGAACTACGAAGCTCATTTAATTCCCCACAACGTTCCCTGCCTTTCCTTGAAACAAACGTAAACTAGACTGTTTAAAAGCAGTGCTACTGAAAACTATCTTCTTAATCATTTCACTCATTTAAATATTGGCAGACTACGGTCAGCTGGTCCTTTTCGCAGGTTCATATTAGAATACCACACGATTTTGCTTCCTAATTGGCATAACTTATTCAGAATCAGGCAATGTTACATCGCAATATCAATTAGTATTTGATGAAACTTCGAATGAAGGACTCAAAGTCTTTATAAATCTGTTATTAAAAAATCTCATTATTTATTCTGTTATGAAAAAATCTCATTATTTGCTTTTCACAAAAGTTTCTTTTATTAAAAAAACATTAATTTCAAATATTCGTGAATATGAATTTCTGCCTATCACGTCGTTATGGCCACTGTGAAAATAATCCTGGAAATACTGATTTAAATACATTTTTACTTAAATACCTTAATCTATTTGAGTTTTAAAAATATGTTTTTAGAAGTGTCTTTTTTTAAAGAAAGTACAATTATAATTAAATAAGACTTTTGTTAGATCTAGTAGTGGATTCCCTAACTATAACATCAAAGAGCATACCCAAGTAAGAGTAATATCCTATTGTAACTATATTGTCTAGTAACCCCTGTGCACAGACTATTACTCTTGCAGGAGAGAGTACTTTTGAAACATACTCAATACATGGGTGTATCTATATTGCCTAGCAGCTCCTTCTCATAGGGTGTTGAACTAGTATTAGAATGTGGAATGGATACATACATAATACTTTAGTATTTTTTTATTCCTAATAGGGTATGATGATGCAGTATTGAGCTTGCATGCGAGTGTAATATGAAAACTTTCAATTCATGGGAGAATCTCGTATATTGGCTACCAGCCCCTCCTCATAGAGTATTGACCTAGTATAGCAATTTGGAATCGTAAATTTTTATAAATATATGGTGTACCAGGTTATGATGATGCGGTATTGAGCTTGCATGCGAGTGAAAAATGGAAACATACTCAAAGCATAGGTGTATCAATATTTCCCAACACACCCTAAAGTGTTGAGCTAGTAACAGAATGTGCAATGGAAAGACTCAATACATGGGTGTATATATATTGTATAGCACCCTCTGCTGCTGAGAGTGTGCAATGAAAACATACTCAATATAAGGGTGTATTTATATTGTCTAGCAGTCCCTCGTGATGCAAATATTGCACTACATGAGAATGTGCAATGGAAAAAATCCAGGATAATTGTAGACCAAGTGCTATAGGTTGCTTTGTGTTTGCAATCGTAAAACACCGCCAATGTGTATTCAAAGCAAGTTATTTAGTATAATGACGGCTTATTTGTTTTGTATTGTTGTGTCGAGGGTTGTATTTCAAGTTATATTGCGAACAGTTCTACTTGTATTTTGCAATTTCCGTTTAGTGATAAAGTCAAACAAATTGTTGAGAGACGATTAGATTCCATTCTGAAACAATCTATTCGCCCACCCATATTCTAGGTCATAGTATATTGTTTACTCTAAAAGTATATTACAACCGGCTGTTTGGAGACAAATTAACAGGTTGCAGGTACGTTTGTACGCTATTTTCCAGATACTAAGATGTTTGCAGGACGTTTTCAAGGTAAATTTACATAATTGCAGCTAATTTGGCTAATAGTGTTGCATGTGGGTGTGAAGACGTTATGCAGATATATTTATACACGATTTGCAGAAACATTTTTCGGTATGGTTTCAGGCTGCTTGCAGGTCGGTTTGAAAGCAGTTTTTCTCAGGTGGGTGAGGAAATGTTTTTCAGATGGATTTGCTGTCTTTTTACAGGAAGCCTTCTTGGTAGGGTTGCAGGTAGGTTTGTAAACAGTTTGTTTTCAAGTCACTGAGAAAAACATTTGCAGATATATTTGAAGTCTGTTTGTAGAAATCTTTATCTGTAAAATTCCAGGCTGTTTGCAGGTAGGTTTGTAAGATGTATTTTGTCAGGTGGATGTGCAAGTCGTTTTCCAGATATATATGCACCCTGTTTGCAGAAATCTTTGCCGGTATCTTTGCAGGCTGTTTGTAGGTCGGTTTGTAAATATTTTTTTCAGGTGGGTGAGCAAAACGTTTTGCGGATAAATTTGGAATACATTTGTAGAATGTGTTGCAGTTACAGTTGCAGGTTATTTAGAAAGAAAACATTAACAAAGTGCAATACAAACCATCCCGAATCATAATAACTAACGTGAACCAAATAAATATAACTAAAGTTAGTATAATCGTGAGTGGTTTAGATTAGGTTGGAATAGGTCATCTTAGCTGCAATAAAGACTGTTGGTTTATGTTTCAGGGCTGCATGGTTTTGCTGGTAAATATACATGTACTTGAGTAAAATGACTCTACTAAAGTTTCCTTTACACTGACGTGACCTAACCTTCCGCTCACCCAAGGAATGCTAATGTACGGAGCAACAATAGACTGATATCGTATAACTGCACAATTCCACCGAAAAGTTCAATTTTAGGACCCTGCACGATATCTTTCAACTTCCAACATATTTTTAATAAACACACAATTAGAAATAAAGGATGAACCGAAGAGTTTTGTGTATTATAAATGTTTTTGTTTATTATAATTGACCGTTACTGACCGTTATATCTATTCGGTTAGAGGCGAAGGTTAAGAACCGGTTAGATGTATTGTTACAATGCCTGTGTGAGGTAAGAACTACCTTCACTGCTTAGGCAAGGCATACTCGCTAAGCTGCACTCTCTAAGTGAAATAGGCCATTGTCATAGCTAAACACTATTCGATAAAAGTTGTGAAACACTAAAAGACAGTACAACAATCCGACAATCGCTTTGGATATACTTGTAACTTTTGCGTTCTTATAACAAATGCATTTCTTTTCCACTTTAGAAATATTATTTCTTGTGTAGATACAATGTTACAGACAAACAAGCTTTCAAATCACACCTTGTGCTACACTCTGAGTATTGAATGCATCTGTAGTTTAATACACTGGAGCTGAAACACGCGTTTGTAGTTTACAAAGGTAAATTAAACGTATAGCAACGACTAATCCCACTTCGAGGGCTTTGTGAAAGGATCATATGAAAAATTGTGCATTTAGAACTATTGTATAAGAATTTGCATGCGCTGGCGCTTTTGCACCGTTCATCCGAAACATTTTCATAAAAATATTTTTCAATTACTTATAAAGAACTCTAATAAAAACCCAACAAATATAAACAAAAATTAATTATTTTAAACCTTTAATAGCATTTGTGTTGTAAGCATTTACTGATGTTCTGTAATGAAAGCAACCTAACAACGGCCAGCTACTAGATAATATGGAGCAGAATTCGCTGTGTTCTTGCTCTCTTACAGGCATCTATTATTATTTTGTAGCGAAAGTCTGAAAACAACATAAAATTGACCCTATTAATACGTAAAACGCGGGCAGTAATCGGCTGTTGTCTTGCTCTTTTGTAGGCATGTACAATAATAGAATATGTAATAGTGCAGTATATTCCGTTTATATTCCGTAGTGCAGGATTGAAAGCAATGTAAAAATAAATCAGCTGATACATACCATGTGGGAAAAAATCAACTGTTATTTCAAGCTAATAAATTTAACAATACGGATAGTTTATTGTATTAAGTTAAGACTTCATATTGAAGGACTGTCAACATTTCTTTAGCTAGCGGAGATGATCTTCACAGAAGGGGGAAATAATTAGCGTCAACTTGCTAAATGAATAGTTTGTTAACAATTTTTCAAACATTTTTCACAAATGTGATTTTTTTAATGCAAAAAACGTAAAGTACTTAGTTTTATAACGATTAAACTGTAATATATTACCATTGAGTAAGTTGCATTTTTTCTGTTTCTGTAACTTTTATATAATTTAGGCCGAAAAGAAATCATAGTAAAAATGAGGACTTGTCAGATAAAAATAATTTGCAATATCTAGTATTTGGCAGTATTCTACGAGTATTATTACCAAAACATAATTACCAAAGCAGCAAGTACGTCCCTGCTTTGCGAGTTCGGCCCGAGCCAGACTAGACTAAACCAAAGAAGAGATTCAAATGGAGATGATTAGGCAGATAAAATCTCATTAAATTCACGGCATTTTTAAAGGTTTTATGTATTTCTTAAGTTATTATATTAATCTAATATAATGCCTTGTATGTATTGAAATGAGCTAGGCTTGAAATGAACAGAATAAGACAAATTCCTTGACATACAGTTCCAATATTCAATAGCTTGTCGACGTTTCGGCCTTTCAACAAAATTCTCCTATTTCGTCGTGAGAAGAACCATATAGGTTGTTGATGAATGACAGAAACGTTGACATAGTAAGACATAATGGAGCTGTGTTTTGATAGATGAGTCCTGTTCTTTTGATTAGAAGCTTAGTAGCATTTATTTTGAAGTTAATTCAACCTATTTTTGAATTTTAGGCTTTTTGAACAGCACCGTCAAGTTTTATTACTCTTACCGTGTTTCTGAAAAGTTTCCTTATCAATACATATATTTTTATTGCTAATATCAATTTATTATGGAAAGGAATTAATTGTCTCGGCAACTTGTTCGTTGTAAAGTTGAGAAGATTGCAGTGAACTGAAACCGATATAAACCATAGCAATGAAAACCAGCATAACAAAACATTCGGAGGGCTTGATTACAATCTTTAGTTCTGTTCCTTTCGTCTATTCATGAAGTAAGAGACGAGGATTTTATACAACTCTATTACTGTTCATGTTGTACCCTGTTCAAGCACGTGTCGACATTAAACACTTGTAATGTCTAATATTAAACACTCCAGAGATACCCGTCAATGGTTTGTGTAGGGAATTCCAAACCGGTGTTTGAAGGCCATATGGTTACAAACTGCAACGAACACTAAAGCTAAGAGAAGCGATCATGGCCATATCAAGTATTAAAAAAAACTGGAATGTCTGAATTTTACTAAAATTTTGTTTGAAATGTAGTCCTATAAAAACAATACAAATTGAAACTGCCCCCAAACTCTTCCCTGCTTCGTAACAAAGTTAAATGTTTATAAATGGCCATTATGTCCAGTTTCAGAGACATTAGACCTCGTATATCGGTTTTACAGCCACCACACACATGCCATATATTTTAGTTATTCTGATCCACAACCATTCCGAAAAAATGGAGGTTCAGTGTAAACCAAGGCATAACAAATACGTTATAAATAAAATAAATATTTGTTTACTTAAATTATAAAATTGGATATATTGTGTGAGTAAGAGATCTGACACAAGAAAGTGACTAAGATTATTGCTATAGAAGTAAACTCCAGCTTCGATGACAACCAAATTAAGGAAAAAATTAATACATTTCTTTGAAACATTTATTTATTGGTATTGGAAAGTTGCGTAGTAACAAAGACTTTGAACACTAAGCAAGTCTTCGGCATACGTGCCGTCAGTTATATATGGCGAGATGTTAGCTTGTTTGCTCATTGAAAAAAAAACAAAAGTGTAAAGTGATGCTTGTAATCGCGCGCGCGCGCGCGTGAGTGTGTACTCCTTATAAGCAAGACCAAATAAATTATCATTTTACCTGGGGTATAGTACACACATATAACACTTTCTGTGTAAAATGTAATTACAAATTTACTCACCAGGTGTATATTGATTAAGGAAGGTATTTGAAGCTATACACATTAAAAAGTTATATTGCATTTCATAATCACAGCTTGAAGTTTCAATAAAAGTTTTACTCTTTCTATGCAGCTGCTCCCTAAAGCCCACAATTCCTAGAATGCCGGTTACGTTGACTGAAATGGAAGCAGTAAGATGCAGAGATGGTTTTACATTATGGCAGAAATGGTAGTACGGACTAAACGTGTAACAGATCCGCCATAAAACGCCCACTAAACATATGATCAAGAATTTGATCTTCAATGTAAGTGACATCGCTTCCCTCTTCTATATGCGTGTTATTGTCTCCGTCTTTGATGTGCGAGGTCTCGGCTCCCTTTTTAATTAAGTGCGTGACACACCCTCTCTTTTCGAAGTACTTGGCTATATCTTAGTTGTACGTGGGGTCACCTCTGTATTCGATGTACATTGCATGACCTTCCTCTTCTATGAACGTGTTAACGGTTTATTCTTCGAGGTACGTGGCCTCTGCGTCTTTTTAGACATACGTGGCATAGCCTCCCGCTTAGATGTTCTTGTCCTCGCCTCCGTATTCGACGTTTGTTACCTCACATTCCTCTTAATATACGTGGCCTTGGCTCTCTCTTAATGTAAGTGGCCTTGGCTCTCTCTTAATGGACGTGGCCTTGGCTCTCTCTTAATGTAAGTGGCCTTGACTCTCTCTTAATGTACGTGGTCTTCGCTCTCCCTTAATGTACGTGGCTTTGGCTCTATCTTAATGTACGTGTCCTTGGCCCTCTCTTAATTTACGTGGCCTTGGCTCTATCTTAATGTACGTGGCCTTGGCTCTCTCTTAATGTACGTGGCCTTGGCTCTCTCTTAATGTTCGTGGACTTTGCTCTCTAATAATCTACGTGGACTCGGGTAACTCTTAACGTTACCAGATAACTCTTAACAAGCTATGCCATTGTTTGTTAAACGAGCTTTAGATCAGCTGATTTTTCTAGTCTACATAAATCACAATTGATAGGTTTTATGAGAGACCAGTGCAAGGGTTATGACACGCTACGAACCAAGCTTTATCAAAATATTGGTCTGTGACGATCACGCCAAAGAATACAGCAGTAGTAAATAATTATGCAATGATAATAATAAATATTATTACTATTTTTCAATAAAGGCCAAATAAGTATCATCTGTAAATGGAATTATTATACATTTTATTTAATAAAATGATATAATTTGCAAGAATAAAATGTAACAGTTTTAATTAACATTTAATAATCAATATTATTAATATAACTTCCTAATTTATTGCCATGCACTCAATTTTATTACAAAATAAAATTGTATGTTTGTCATTAAAAATGTTTGTTGTTCCTTGACGTTTTGGCCAGTTACATTAAACAACTTTAGTCTATTGTTGTTCCCTGAAATTTCTAGCTAATTTGTTTGCACTTTAGCATTGTTTTATCTTGGCGTTCAGCCAGTTAGGTCATAATAACATAATTCACCACTGGATGTAAGGGATGGAAAAATAGAAAATTTTGAAAAAAGACCAGTTGGGCAAAGTTTTGTCTTTTAGGTCAAAAGCATAAACAAAAAAAATAATAATATGGATAATGTAAACACTATTATGAAACCTCCTACCTCATGAGTCAGGATCCTTCTCATGTCAAGTCTCCACAAAGGCGGCCATGGTCTCAGAGTCCAAGGACTTAAATCAGTTTGATACTGCTGCGAGACGAGTACTAAAATCAGTAATTACGGATTCCACCATTTTTTCAGAACAACTAAAGATCTAGTAGGGGGAACTACTAACGGCCAAAAGGAGGCCAGAATAGTTCCATGAAATAATTTTCCTGGGTAGTTGTCACTAGGTACATAGTGGAACTTCTTCCCGTCTAGGGAAGGCTATGCGGAAGCCGCACTTTCGGAGTAGGGTCTTGAGTTTCTCATCATTTACAGGTTACAGACCAAACTGGCCGTCAACGTTTTGAAGGCATATATACATACATAAAAGAACGAAATCCTCTTTTCAAAAACATCCCTTAAGAGGTTTTCCTTTAAGGCCAGTGTTATGTTGGGGTAAATTTAAAGTTAGCTTAAGTTACATAATCAATTACTTTAGCTGAACCAAATAAAGTTTAAATTAACGTAGTTTGGATTTGACTAGAATAATTTGCGTTCATTCATATCTGGGACGTTGCTGGACGGAAATTCTATTGTTATTGCTACAGCAAATGTTGTTGCTATGGTAACATCATTAAAATTTAAACAACTTTATTTAGCAAAGAATAGAAGACAATTACAATCCAATTGCGAACGTTATAATTCCGTTAAGAAGAACAAATATGAAGACGACAGAAATATGAAGTATTTAGCTTTGTCTTGTAAAGATTTGAGGAAAATTACATTTTCCTGTAGAATCTGCTTCGTTTTAGAATAATTTAATTTTGAAGCTGTAAACGGGGGGAAAGGGAAAATGCTGTTATATTTCTTATAAATGGTCATAAAAATTTAATGAATCTTATAATGAATCGTGGTAAAAAATATTGATCGAAATTGGTTTCGACACGTGATACTTTCTAATACATTCAGTACAAATATGTCTTAGGTAACTTGATAGCTCCTTTTTTGCATCTGATACATTCAGCACAAAGATTTTATAGCCTTCTCGCTAGTTCGTCATATCATCGAATTCACCCAACTCAATGATTTTATAGTCTTCTAGCTAATTCCTCATAGCATCGAATACATTCATTAATTTTAGTCTTCTCTCTAATTCGTCATTACATCGGATACATCCAGGACAAAGATAGTTTACCCTTCTCGCTAATTCGTTTTTCAATAGGTTTATAAGGTGTTTTTAATCTCCTAGCTAATAAGTCATTGCATCGGACAAATTTAGCACAAAGATTTTTAATCTTTTCGTAATTCGTCATTGAATTCGAAATATTCAACACAAATATATTTCAGTCTTCTCGCTAATTCGTCATTGCATCGGACACATTCAGCTGAAAGATTTTTAGCCATTTTTTAAATCGTAATTGCATCTGATACATTCAGGAAATAGATATTTTAGCCTTCTCGATAATTAGCCATTGCATAGGATACATTCAACAAAACTATTTTTAGCCTACTTGCTAATTCGTCGTTGCTACAGATATATTTATTAAAATGAATGTAGCTTTTTCATTAGTCATCATTGCATCAGATACATCAAGCTCAAAGAATTTCAATGCTTCTTGCTGATTTGTCTTTTCATCTTATACATTCAGTCTAAGGATAATTGCATCGAAATAAATACCATATACTGCTATTCTAGAGTTCTCGTTAACTCATCAAGAGAGAAAGAGAAAAGAAGAAAGAGGTTGATTGAGAAAAAAGGGAGAAGAGAGACGAACAGAGAGAAGGAGGAAGAGTGAATGAGTCGGTTTTGTCTTTTATTTTTAGTTACTCCATCCACGATATTCAAAATTATTACTCAACAAAAAAAAACTCTCAATGTATTTTTACAGTTCAATTAAAAGAATAAGAGTACAGACCTCTGTTCTTGATCTATATTGTAATTTGTTTACTAAACAGCCAATGAACCCTCCAGTCCCCCACTTAGGGGGTATCAGGACTCGGTTTTAGGGCGCGCATGAATAAAACATGCAATATTCTATTGAAATAAAGAAAGCATTTTTCTCAAAATGTGGTATGTAAAATATGTGTATGGAAAATGGTTATTTAGCAGGAAGCTAGAATTTTTCCAGAATGTAGGCTTAGCCAATTAATTTTGGTTAATAATAACTAAAGCACTAACAATACTAAATGTACCGTAGATAAAGGTTCAGAAATCATGACCTCAATACGCCGTTTAAAAAATCAAGAATGATAAACTAAACCGAAAAATATTTAGGAAATAATTCAATAACCAGGTATTAAATATAAGACATGGAAGAAGGCAACATGGTGAATCAAAACACTCCTTGCCAACCTTCTTTGTTTCCCTCCAATTGCATTATTCTTCGTCCAATAATACGTCCGCTCATAAATATAGTCATGATACTGAATGCAAGTTTAGTGAGAATAAATAACATAAAATTATTTATTTCACACCGTTCCCTAAAATACTAATAGCAAGTATACCTAGTTAGGATAGACTAATCACGTGTTACGACGAGAAGAGCAAGTTGCGTGCCCAATGACTTTTTACTGTTATCCGAGATACATCTCTACTTTCTCGCAGTGATACTCACGTCCATCAATGCCACCATAAGTTACAACATTAAGTTAGATCTGTTTTTAAATTACACTTTATCAAATAATTAAGTTATAATATGAAGCGATCATGGTGACGCGTCTCATGACGGCATGGAACGTGACGGGTGAAAGGTTTTTCTCCAGTACAAACATATCGTCATACCCTAAGTAAAAAGTATTCACTTCAAAAACTATAGATATATTAGCTAGTCATATGTAGTACTGGACTAATGAATAATCCTTGAGTGTTTTTTTTTTAATTACCTATGTGTCATTGTATCAATAATACATTGTTATTGTAAACAATGTATTCTAACAAATTGACTGGATTGTTTGTTTTACTCAGATTACATTTTCTATGCTAACCTTCCTGTGTTTTATTTGGTTGTTAATTGATTTTATGTTGATGTAGTCATTAATTTGATGAAATGTAAGCACAAATTGCACCAGAGTTAATTTCCCCCTGAGCATGATAGCATCTCTAATAAAACATGTATTATACTAAGCGTAATAAAATATTTTGTGCGAGGTGAGATATGTAGGCCAATGTTGTAGTAAGTTATGATAGAAACTAAGTGTAAAACCAGTAAAACTGTGCAAATGGGTACAAACACGTATCACAGCATCCTTAATAAATAAGTGGTCACAGGTAAAACTTCAAAGCCTCACAGATGGGTGCGCACTAATTTGAAAATTATAAATTGAACCAATTTCCTTACATTTCATTACATTCATGTTCGCATACACATCCAGGGGCGCTCTATAAAATTTTCTTTGAAATGTTTCTCTTGAACAAAACTTATCTGGCGCATCTATTGTGGCTAAGGGAATTATTTCTGCTTTAAATATTGTTCTGGAAATATTCAAGCTCCACAAAGCAGAGAATTAGGGACGTCGTTGACATAGGATTCACAAATTTAGAGTTTGCAGACTCTAGAAGTACCCATGACATTTTGAGTTATAGTAGGCTATATGTTTGAAGATGATAACTGTCACCGAAACGCTACTGGACCATTGTAGGTTATAAAATATGGATTGCTTTAGTTATAGGCTGTTCTTCCAACACTTTTTATTCTTAGTAAGACTTGAAACATTGACTTAAAATTATCAAATATTTGATTTCTTATCGATTTTTAATTGAATAAATAATTTTGACTACAATCTTGTACTAAAAATATTCTCGATGAATTTGTCTGTGTTGTTTCTATAGCAACTAACATCATACTTGTAAAATATGGTAACTTGTAAGAACACTATAAGAAATAACCAAACATATAGTTTCTGCAACTAAATACTGAGAAATACCACCTTGTTATCAATAACGAATTTCCTGGTATGTATTTCAAACATAGGTTAGATACTATAATAGCTGTTCATACTGTTGATGATGATATTGTCTTTGAAAGGTATAAGAGAAAAACAATATTGAATGTGAATTTAGATGTTTTGGTATTATTTAATTATTATCTTTATTTACAAGCTAAGCTCAAATTTTAGAACACATAGTTTCTGGATCAGGGAAATATGAATTACAGAAGAACAACGTGCGTGTGCGCGCACGTGTGTGTGTGTGTGTGTGTGTGTGTGTGTGTGTGTGTGTGTGTGTGTGTGTGTGAGTGTGAGGGAGTGTGTGTGTGTGTGTGTGTGTGTGTGTGTTTGTGTGTGTGTGTGTGTATGTGTGTGAGTGAGTGAGTGTGTATATATATATATATATATATATGTGTGTGTGTGTGTGTGTGTGTGTGTGTGTGTGTGCGAGTGTGTGTGTGAGTGTGTGTGTGTGTGTGTGTGTGTGCGCTCGCCTCCTTGGGTTCAGTTACTGGTACAAGGACGTACAAAGGCTTGTTAGATACTCTTTGTGATGTAACTGCATACAGTCTCCTACATCGATCCACAAGGCTTCCCACCCCTATCTTCACTCACACTGAACTACTAGAAAACCTTATTAGACTTCTGACATTCCTCTCCGTTTGCGTTTTCGCTACATCACCTTTTCTAATTCCGAGACGGCTGCACCTTATCTCGCATAGCTTCCTTCGTTTCCTCGTCAAGTTACACTGTCGCTTTCAGGTTCAACAACTCTTCCATTTCTCCTATCGTTTATAAGGCCTTTTTCAAGTCCATATATAACTGTAAAGCTCAAGATCCAACCATTTTAAAATAAAGTCTAAGAATTGCATTACGGGTTTTTTCTTTCCAAAGAGTCTTCCACATTTATATCACCGTAGAACGGGTAGTTTTTGAAACTGTCCCCGAGACTAGTTCCTTCTTTCTCAACAGTTTTTAATTATATCCCTCCTTGTAGACGCTGTACAATAAATAATTTTTATATAACTGATATAATATAGTTACCTTTAATTGTCAGTTTGCCAGTTGTCTGTTGACCCTATCATGGTAATGAAAGGTCTTAAGTGATATAATTGTTACATATTCTGTTGCAACTATTCGTGTATATATTGATTATTATTCAATTCCTTCTATTAGTTTACATTCCCTTATATATTGTAACAGTTGGGCCCTTTTCCTGGGGTAAGTATTTATCAGGGCTTTATTAAAAATGTGTGTTAATTACTAATTAACAAATTAATTAACCTTACTTGCCAGGGGCTCCTAGTTCTCCGTTTCAGCCAGGCATAATAATGTCATTCTGTAAACGATCTTCTGATATCTTCGGAAGGTAGAACTAGGTTACTTGAAATGAAAATGGAAAGTTTGTAACGTTCTAGGTTACTTGTGAAATAAGAATTTAAATTTTTAAAATGCAATGTTATACAATTTATTAATCAGTGATAAATTACAGTAGAACAAAAGACAGCAATCTGTGGAGTAATTATCTTTTAATTACTGCTAATTATTCCATACATTTTAATTACTTATTAACCTTTAAAATTATGTCTATTGAGAAGATAGTAATATAAGTTTTTCAAATAAATTTGTAGAAATGAATATTCAAAAGACAATTTCTACCGTTCATGTGTTATTAAAAATTATTCAACTTGGTTAACATTAAAATACATTTTCTTTATTATCATCTAAAACGTACCTGGTTGGGCACATCACTTGTAAAACACTTTAAACACATCATTAATTATTGCACATCGATTTTGTACACTTAACACATCGCTCTTGCAAATCAGCGCTCTTAAACAAAAATTATATAAACTTTTACTTATTTGGAACATATGAATAATCGCTTCTGACTTCTTCTTTAGTTACGTTATTAAAATTTGGAACCGGCTTTGACATCTTAAATTTTGAATACTGGAAGCTTACAAATGTCTAAATTATGTCCGAAAATGCCATTACGTCTGTTCTGTTCAAGAACCACTGGAGAAGTGGGCCTTCTGCAAGGGCACGCCAACGGAATTTCCCACCCTTGGTTATTATTTTGAATTTTTTGATTGGTCCATCGGATCAGGCGATATCAGACCATGCTTACGTCACATGGGGTGATGTCAGTTAATTACCCTAGGTTACTAACTCGTACGATATTATATATTTTTACCCACTAGGGGCGCTACTATCTATGCTAGCTTCACAATGTGCACCAAGAAAACAAAAATTGTCTTTTATATTGGGACGATATTATTATTAAATAAAAATTAAATATATAAATGAATTTATATGTAACACCTTATTTTTAAGAGTGTTACAATATATATATATATATATATATATATATATATATATATATATATATATATATATATATATATATATATCTTGTATAGATTTTGAATCGTAAATAAAATACTGTTTATTCATCCAATCAAGGACAAATACATTTTTTTAAACCTGTAGTGGATGACAATTGATTTTAATACAGTTTTTTTTAAAAATATTCATTCATTATTAAAATTTAAAAAAGTTATTGTCTCGGTCGGATTCGAACTGAATAACTCCATGTATGAAATTAACCTCTTTGACACTGAGCCAACTTTTCCATAGCTGGATATTTGTTTATAAAAGATATATATGAAATTATAAATGAAAGGCTCTTTGTGATAATGAGGCACTACAATAGATTGATAGAATGAGATGTTATATACCACCATCAGCTTCAATAAATAGAAACTAAAAAGCAAAAAGCGAATAAATAGTAACAAACAAAAATAATAGTTCAACACCACATACTGTACAGACAGAAAAATTGAAAATTGCAAGGAAATTCGCTGTCTATTTTGCAACTTTGATATTGTGATTCTGTCAATGACATTTCTTGGATGATGAGTTTTATTATAAATTAGATAGTTTAGCAGTTTGCTTTAAATAGATTACAGCAATTACAGGTAGGTCGTTTTTCAGTGGATGGTCTGTAGGACTATACTGGAGATTTTGTATCCAATCCAACCGGAATGAAGATTTATGGGGAGTTTAGTTGGTTCTATTTTATATCTGTTAATTATATCTATTTTATATCTGAAAATTATATTAACATGCAAAACTATTACAATAGCTCTGGAGTCGTACAGGATTGAATGCTACCTCATATCTGATTATTTTCAAATATGATTCGCACTCTGAATTACAGTTCTATATTTAAAGTTAAATATCCTGTTGCATTAAATAAAAATGTTTTGAGCTAAAGTGATTTGTAGTAAAATGAGATTTATAAAAGAATACTTTCAGTGAGGAATCAATGCAGTTTACTAAATAAATGTCCAGGTTATATTGAAACAATTAAGAAAATTAAAGTAGTAACATTAAATTATAATTAATTTAAAATTATAATTTGAACTATATCTTTACATGAATGTAATTAAAATTACCTGGGTTAAAGTATTGGGAAGATGTAATTTTAATTATGTTAACTATAGAAAAATTTCATGAACTGGCTCCGTGTTAGATACATCTGGTGCCTTGATAGGATCCTTTGGTTGTAAGATAACGAAATATGAGCGGTTAATGGAATTAGGTAAGATTATACGAGAAACTCTACTGTGCCGCGGAAGTCGGAGATAAATGGATATTTCTGTTTAACTTTATTTTCTCCTAATATTTTTAGGCCACGATCAAAAATACTCCTGGAACTGTAATAACCTTCCTTTTCTCTCCTGCACCTTCCCTCATAACCTGGATTAAATTATAGCATTAAGTCCCGTTTGTACCTAGCTTTTAGGCAAATTTGTTAGATTTAAGTTCATTGTTGGAATTGTTTAGATCAAGGGCCCAGGTTATGTTTTAAGTAAATAAGTTACATACTGTAGTATTGTAGTTTTTAGTAGTAGAAGGAGGTTGATCAGATATTGAGAAGATCTCCGAACTGGGCTGCATTCTACTTAAGGATTCACAGACCTTTCGAAATATTCTAACATTATTATATAAGTATGCATAAAATAGTTATTAAATAGTTGGAAACAGATTCGCAAAAATGGAAAGATTTATTACAACATTTTGGAACCCTTAACAAGTTATCTTCTCGTTAACTTGTACTAACTCCGTATCTCTTAAAGTAGAGCATTCCTATTCCCCAAAGGTAATGCTAGAGAGAGGCCACCCACTTGCCTCCTTTCGCGCTGCTATTTGTCGCCTACAACACACAAAAAGGAAATTGACTCAAAAGACGGCGGTGTCAGGCTTTCAACGGTATGATTTAGTGTTGGGGAATTGAATCGGCGCAGGATATTGTTCAAGTATTGATTTCAAGCCTTTTGGCAGGAAATAAGCAAATCTACTTGTTGATTGAATTGACACCTTCGATTCCGCAACGTATCTATAAATTTTGTTAGAGATCGATACAAATTTTGAGCTGGCGTTGCTTGACGCTTAATAATTTTGTAATATGTGGAACATTGTTTAGAAGCCAAGTTAAAAAATGTTATTATTTTAATACACAATGCCAGTCTTATTAGTATTATATTGCGTTAAGTTTAACTTTGCAGCGTATAGGCCATAGGTTTAACTTTAGGATCTTGGATTGATCGAGTAATGGCAGCCTTAAATACCCGACATTCCACAGCATTCCTTACTATAATTGTTTGAGGCTGTCAATTTCTCCCCCTCCCTCTCTCTCTCACTCTATGTATATACCTACCTTTATCGTTAGGATCTGCCCAATGATTATTGTGACTATTTTAGTTCTTTTGGATGTTTGCGGTCTTCTCACTGAATGGATAAGACACCATCCTTTATAAACACAGACGGCAGTTTCCTATACCTCACTATTTTACAGTGTAACACTATAGGCAACTGCTTCAAAGTTAGATTTCAACTGGTGCAGTGATAAATTCTATAGGCAGCGGCACTACTACCTGTGAATTTCTCATCTAGCTTCGAATAGACCCCACAAGATGAAGCGCATACACTCTGTACATAAACTTACTGGTTATTTTAAAGATAATACCAGTTCTGACGCTCTAGCATAAGCTCTCGGTAGTTCTGGATGATCTATCGTGGGGTTCTTCTAGCAGGATTTCATTCTTTCTAGGGTTTTTCATTCCTCTCGTTTTGCAACACAACCACTCTGTTAAATTTCTTTACATTATTATTATCCATGAAAAGATCTCAATAACTAGTATTTTGGGAGCCAGTCGTGAAGATTTCATTCGGATTCAATAAAGATACTATCTACGAGACACTTATTACAAGTGTTCAGAGGGTTTGGTAGCTCAGACCTTCAAGTTACATCTCGTACTAAACATTAAAGTTGGTTGGTTAAACGTAAGGATGTGGGACAAGTTTTAGCAATAAAATGGTCTAAGAGAGGCTGGGTAGAGCCTAGTCTATACGGCATTCAAGGAAGGTAATGCGACAAGCTCTAGGCAATATTGCCTTACACACTATTTCACAGGATAAGTCCATCGAAAGTCTAGAACAGAGCATAAAAATCTTTCCTTGACATAGAGGGGGAGTATAGAGAGAGAGAGAAAAGCGAGAGAAAGAGAGAGAGAGAGAGAGATTTGCTATTGTATGCAATTTTAGCAGTTGCTAGGAAATATCCACCTGCTTCTTTGGTCAATCATATTTATCACACTAGGAGATTTGCATCAACTAAGACGTTACAGTAATCACAAGACCAGGCTTGATGAAATGGAACTAATATTCATACTGTTAGCTTTCCATCTTGCTATCGTTACTGGTTGGCAGTTACCAGACGATAAATTGCCTATTCAGAGCCGTGTTGTCTGAATCTCTAAACATGTTAGGCCACATTTATCACTATGTTCCTTGCATGTATATATTGATCTCACTATATTTATTACTTCCAGAAAGTTCGTTTGGAATGCCAACGTATATAAATACCATTAATATCTAAATATGCATTCAATCGAAACAAATGTAATTCCTTATTCTGTAATACAATACGTTTAGTTTTATTCATATAAATATTCTGACATATTTTTAAAGAAACATGTTTATATAAATGTTTTATAATGTGTGTTAACAATTACTGTAATATGTGCTTCGTTTTTTATTAAGATGTTATTATAAACAAACGACCCCCACAGTCTGAAGGACGTTTAGTCTCCGCAAATATTGCACGAGATTCTACTTTATTAAATCTTGACAGTTTCCCGACTTGACAGAAAACAATATTTGATTATGGACTTTGAAAATGTTTAACTGAAACTTTATTCTGTGAACCTAAAATTTAATCAAAGATAGATCAATTAACTGCATCAAAGTAATCAAGACTCTACTGTGTCAGAGAGATAATTTGGCGGACACATAACGTCGCGTAAAATATGGTAAGAAAGACATCCGTTTGCACTGCGTAAGCGGAAAATGCGATATAACTGGGGAGCTGACCTTGTCATGTGTTGTGATAACTTTATTTCTTTGAGATTCTCCCAAAAAGATGTGTGGCTATATACATACATACATATACTCGTATATATATATATATATATATATTGCAATCTAAATGTACACCAAGTCTTAAGTCTTAGTCATTGACCTCCTCATATTGTGCCTCTGAAGGTGGTTACCTGGTAACCGAAATCTACATTGAATCTTGGATCTTAGTAGTTATGCTTCTGAGGATGTTTACTTAGTAAAAGAAATGTACATGAATATTGGGTCATGGTAGTTATGTCTCTGAAGGATGTTAAATGGTAACTAAAATATCCAATATGTAAAAATAAAATATTTGTGTTATATAATTGAGGTTTTATAATTGTGGTTGAGTGTTATTTATTATTTATTGATCACAGTTTATTCCAAATAACTAGGCTGTGTTTAAGTATCCTGCTCTCTGTCCGTCCAAGGAGGGATATGATTCTGTGCTCGACAAGAATTTACGTTTGCCCTGCAGAATTTTCAGAGCTTGTCCATGTCCCTCGGAAGAGAAAACAATTTAGAATTGGAGCTGCCTATGACCTCTGCTACTTAGGGGCGGGCAGTTTCCTATTGAATAAGCCTTTGTGTGTGAAATGTTTGTGATCAATATTTGGAACTACAGATTGCTTGGTGTAATTATTAATCACAACTTGTGGAAGCCCTTGACAAATATAAATATATTCTTATTTAGTAAATAAAATAACATATATTATTCATAATTATTAAACTTACATCAGAAATACCAGTCTGTCATTATTTGTTTTAAAAATGTGTAAGTTGAAGAAACTGTCACTAAGCTTAACATGTAGTAATTTCCCTTGTGTAAAGCGATTTGTTAAATGACTAAATTTCAGTCACATCAAATTATTTATAATGATTCTGAAAACAAGAGCTATTTCAACATCAATTATTCTAAAAACTATAAAGATTAAAAACAAAGGAATAAAACGGAGCTCAAACTATTTCACTCTACTATGAGTATAGGTAATAGTACAGAAGGCTATTATATAACAATCGCAGAGCCATCGCTAAAAAAAAGCAGTTAATAGCCTTTACTTTACAAAAATTCAGTTGCCTTTCTGATAGAGGTTGTTGAACCGTCTATAATTTTCTTTGTCGGTTACAATGTCTTTGTAAATTTTTTTTATTTTTTATTTCAGTGTCTGAAATTTTAATTTAAAGTTAAAAATATATTTCAAAAGTAATAACTTACCCTTTTATTTTCAAGAATGTGTCCTTTTCAAAGATTTCTACTCCCTTTGAACATTTTTTAATGGAACCCAACTTCCACTATGCTCCCATTATCATTCCAGATTATTGCGTCACATGATTGTTTAAAACTCTCGAGACTCTACGATTACCTTACTTACCAATGTTACGCGACTTACAACTCATTACCGCTACAACGCCTTCAGTGTTTTCATTTACCTTACATATCTCCTTGTTTGAAAGTTTTACTTGACTTACCACTCCACTTACTTCCCCGTATTTCATGCCTTATCACTACTATACGTGACTTACAACTCCTTGCCACTACAATGACTTCGCTGATTTATTTTATGTATCCACTTGCTTGACAGTTTGACTAGATATACGATACCACTTCCTTCGTGGTTTTTTCTTTACTTATCACTCTATTTACTTTGTTATTTTACTTGAATTATTAATCCATTCACTTCACTGCTTCATTGACTTGTCACATCCCGTATTTCACTGTTTTACTTGATTTACACCTTCAGATATTTCGTTGACTTTTGTTATTATCACCCCACTTATTTCTCTGTACTACTTAATAATCACCTTATTTCGCCGATCTACCTTACTTACCACCAAACGTATTTGGCGGATTTACTTAACATACCTTCACCTTTTACTTGTTTCACCACTCCATTTACTTTGCTGTTTACCCGCTCACGTTGCCGTGTTTTTTTATTTTTTTTTTTATTTTTTTTTTTTTTTTTTTTTTTTTTTTTTTTTTTTTTTTTTTTTGACTAACCACGTCACTTATTTGACTATTTTACTAGACTCACCCCCTAGAACGTATCTGTCATATTCAAGTTACCACTCCACTTATTTAATGGTTTTTCTTGACTTGCCATACAGGACTTCACTGTGTTTTTTCAGTGAGCACTCGACTTATTTAGCTGTTTTACTTATCTTACCACTTCGTTTATCTCACTGTAAGTTGTCACTTTTACTTCTAAGTTAATTATAAAAATGGCGTACTTTATTTTAAACCCTTCAAATATTTACTAAACGTTTTCCTATTCAATAGTTCTATAAATGATTACATACAATATTCATAAATTGTACATTTTCAAACTTTGTCGGTCACCTTGGCTTCCTCATTGGTATGTAGGATCCTTTTTCACTCCTACCTTACATTCTGAAGTAGCCACTGATCTGGCGTTCAAAGCTGAATTAAAAGTATAATGTCGTAACCATTAAGTAATTTTAATATGTTATTATAATTATGAATTGAATGTTATAAATACATTTAGTGTATCAATGATATTTTACTTGCATTTGCTATATATATTCACTTTCAGAAAATCATTATTTATGCAACAAACATAGAGACAAACATGGGCAAATGAGTTATGAACATTCAGACTCAAAATAAGCAAGGCACTATATAGGCAATTTAACATCATTGTTTAACGTAGATCGGTAATGAAGTGTGACGTAAAGAGAATAATGTGGAAAACGAAAGCTTAACTTGATGCATTTACAAACCTTAGGTTTAGAAAGACATTTAAATATTTTCAGGTGTTCAGTGATATTTATACAAGCTTTCAGACAGCTTTATTAAGAAGTTCTTTTTATGAAAGCCATACAACAAATAGATAGAAAATAGCTAAGCAAAGGTTTTTTTCACTGCTTTGCAAAAGAATTTATTTAAAATCCTAATAAATATACCTTTCTTTATTTTAACCGTTTATAGCTCCTCTTGTACCCTACGGAGAAATTGTTACATAAATATATATCACTAAACTAAAATTAAAAAATGAATAGTAATAAAACCTAAACTAAATACAGATCTGAAGTCTGTGACGGGGTAGGTTTTATCATTCTATAAAAACACATCGATTTTTCGTTCCTATAAAGGACTCATAAATAAATAAGTTCAGTTAAAGACGTAATTTATTATTATTTTTTAAAATATATATAAATTCATAACTAACACTCATTTTCTACCGTGGGTCAAAATCTAGGTTGGTTTCATGTAAAGCGTGTATATCACGTATATAGTCACCCGATGTTCACATGGAAGGGGCACAAATGTACAATTGTGTTTATTTATGTCTAAAATGAAAAAAAAATGCTATCAGAAAGATTGATCTCTGTATTTGTATACACAAATATTCAAGAAATCGATTTATAAACATGTCAGTCGCAAACGACGACCGTTCCCCAGCAATATACCTCATAAATAATGACCCAACAATGATGTCTTTGCCACCACAGCAACTAATAAATCCCCAACAATACTGATACTTATCAGTTATAGGGTATAAACGATCCGTTACCTACCCTTCCATTGGCAGTGAGTTATAATATATATATTGTCTATAATACATAGAAATAGTGTGCAAAAATGAAACTGGGTTCTAGAGCAGATAATGGCCTTAGTGGAGGCATCAGATTAGATTTTCTAACTCCCACCCAGCAAACAGGATTTAATAAATGTCAAATTAAAAAGAAATAATTTTAATTTGTTTGGCATTTTACAAGCGAATTGTCACAAAAGCGAAGCTTCGCAAAACATGCTTGCTGACTGCAAAGTTTTGCTGACTAGTAAAAAAAGGAATCACAAGTGTTAAAAGGAAAACATAGGTAAGGTTTTAGGGCAGCAGCTTTCAGATGAACTAAATAAGCCTATAAATCAACAACAACCCCTTTTTTGTAACAAGAAACGCTCATCTGTCACTGTCAGCTGTTCGCTGTTCAACGGTCACACACAAGCTCGAAAGTGTTAGTAGCATGTCGATGGAAACAAAACCGTTTAATACACTCACAAGGGCTCTTCCCATGATCTCAACCTAGCTCTCTTCTTCTTAATCACTTTTCTTTCTATTAACGATTTCCACAAATATCTGCAACAAAGGGATACAACATTCAATTGTGCCAGCATTGTAAAAATTATTTGAAGTTTTCTCTAACATTTTACATCAGTTCGATAACCAAATGATAGCTTCAATAGTTTAATGTGTGAAAAAACCTCAATAATAAAGATTTACTTCTGAAACCTTCAGTTTAGATTTGTTACACTTACAAGCATGTTTTAGATTTCAAAGGTTTCTATGATATGACTTTCTTTTAACTTTTGTTCACTTTCGCATGTCAAAATACTTTTTTTTTCTCAAACATTATTTAAGAGAGGAGGAAGAGAATGGGAAAGAGAAGCCTGAATTTATATACGTCACACACACACACACACACACACACACACGAATACATACACACACACACACACACACACACACACACACACACACACACACACACACACACACACATACATACACACACACACACACACACACACACACACACACACACACACACACACACACACACACACACACACACACACACACACACACACACACACACATACACACACGCACATACATACACGCACGTGTATGTCTATCACAGTGTTAGAATATTTGTTAGTTTTGAAATAATAAAACCTTAAAAAAATTAAATTTATATCAGTCATTAGTAAATAATTCCTTAATTCAAATGCGTATTCATACATGTATTCTTTTTCAATGAGTTTTTCACGTCATCACACATTTACTCTTACTACCCGGTGCTCCGCAAGCGTCTTAACACGGTAAAATTTACTAATGAAAGATATCCGCTTTCAAGATTCAAAATCATCATTTGGTTTAGCCTCAACATCTGGTCTTTTGCTGTTTTTCGACGTCTTAGAGGCCTTTATAAATCTGTATTTTAAATTGAAATTATTTTGAATACTAAAGTAATAACAGCCGTCCTCAATTTAGGCCTATGTGGACAATAAACCTGCATTCAGTTTTGCTCAGCTCTCCAACACTAGTCATGCTTCTTGGCACAGATATAGTGTGTGGAATATAAATATATACTATAACTTAAACTAATAGAAGGGTAGTGTAGCATGCTGTAAGCTTTTATTTCCTTCCCTAAAGTAACGCCCCAACAGTGTAAATCACCTTAAACTAAAAGTTTTACTCTGGAGTTTATCTTAGCAACCTTTTCCATTTCTCGCCGTTGTATGCAGTATACTTTCTTCAAATTAAACTGACCTAAAGAAAATCCTTTCACTACTGACTTTACACCACATTTAGTATAATTCCGTTGCGAACATAATCCACGTAAGTTTAGGAGTTTTGTTAAATTACTTACGGGCATTAGTGGTTATCGCGCGATAGACAATTTTGCCTTGCAGAAATCCGGAGGATAATGTAATGGGTACCAACGACTGATGAACATTGGATTTAAGTAATAAACTGTAGAATAAGTAGATCCAAAGTAGAAAGATCTGAACTGTATTAATATGGTCATAGAAAGATCTGAACTGTATTAATATGGTGATAGAAAGATCTGGTGTTACAATCAACTGTTTTGAATAATTACTTGATAACCCGAACCCAATAGTGAAGAAATTTTCTTATCTTCTTCATTCTGTACGCTATTTGCCTCTAACTGTCTAATCTCTTCCAAGTCTGAAAATTGTTATCTAAAAACGGCGTTTCTTCTGCTTTTGCCTAGTTCATTTATTTGTTTTTTTCATCTACCCACGGCTTTGCGATCCTTATCCATCCCTCGAGAACAATTAACTTTCGCTGTCCACACAGAGGCGTCGCACGGTTGCTACAGAGGAGAGCGACAAGGCCCTGTGAGCTGAAAGATCCATGCTCTTCATCTCTTTACTAAACGAATCTCCCAGGATGATCAGAAACATACTTCAATGTTACGTTTCCATTTAAAATAAAATGTTACCATTTAAAGGTAATATTTTAATGCCGCATATATTGAGTAAAGAAATTATTATAACGCGCAGGAAGCGAGGTATTTAATAGCAGGGACGTAGCAATATCCGGAAAATGGGTAAAAACATAATTTATTATTAATCATCACAGGAGACGGGGTGAACTTTCTTTGAGAAAAGGCCGAATCCAATAACACTTTCCCTATTACAATCTTTTTATTGTGCTCGTAAAAATATCAGAGTGAAATATTTGCAACATAAATATTATATTGCTTAATAACGCTGTTGAGCTTTAATGTGCTGGGGATTAATTGCTTTTGTGGATAATTTACGCCGCGTGGACATTGATAGCGTGATCTATCCCAAAGCTCTGAACACATTTGCAGAAAATTTGTTCGATATTTATATTGGTTTGGAATTTCAGTGATATATAAGTGATGTTATCTTCCGTTTGTATTAAGGTCAGTACTACTCAAGTAGTAAGGATTGACATATGTGTCTGAACATAGAGTATCGCGTGATAAACGTTAACTCACCACTACATCAAAACTGTCCCCAGTGTAAACTTTTGCAAAATTATAAGGACTTCTCCCCTCTGAACATTTTATCTTACATATATATAAGAAGATACAATATTTATTTGTGTTTTTACATCAAATATTTGACAAAAAATGCCTCTTTGTTGTTTGCATCGGTGCTTTACGAGCCGCTTGGACATTGCTCACAAAACGAACAGAGCACTTCATGTAGGTCAAGTTGTGCAGACATAAATGTACGCTCTCTCTAATCCTGTTTTAATGAAAGATGTATTCACGGCAATACGTAATGATACTTGAGCAATTTCCGTTTAGCAATTGTAATAAAGAATTAAAATTGAACAGAAACACTATTCTATAACAGTTAATTCAAAACACTCTCATTTTTATAAAAGCAATAGAACCCCGGAACCACGAACCGGCTAATGAGGCACTAGTTGCTCTTTCTCTCTGCCCCCGCTATCTCTGTATATATATATATATATATATATATATATATATATATATATATTTATCTGTGAACTCAATCAGATTAATTATGTTATTAGTAGCCACGAAAAGTAATAATGTAGAGGATACTAGTTGAGTCTCTCTGTCTCTCTCAATGCTCTCAGTAATTGTTATTTACCTTATTGGTTTCCATGACCACTAGCAATATATAGTCTACCTTTTGCTAAGACAACGCTGCAGCAATATATTAAAAGATCACTTCTCCAATTACAAGATTATATTCCAGCTATTGAAGTTGATGCAGCTTCTTTGCGTCAGTTCCCACCCATTATTAACTTGTGAGCGTGTTTAAACTGCCCGAAGCACCGCTACCTTATGGTATATATAAGGTATATAAGCTATATTGTACTTACCTCCCTGATCTAGTCAAAGAGCCCCTTCCCTCTTATCAGGTTTAGAAGTTTCCTGACTAGTGTTTTACCTTCAGCATCCTATTCCAGAGCTGTGTTATCACCAAAGAGGTTGAAGCGCCTCTCGCCAAGTGCTTCACATCTATAAATGATGTATGTTGCGGTCTCCAGTTTTTGCCCGCATAATCTGCACACTGGTTCATCTTTGAAGATACCCGTATTATGCAGATGTTTCCTTAAGTTCCCACCCTTGGCTTGGAAACAAACCCCTGTAATAATTTCAACTGAATTTATATTCTTAGCATTGGGACTAGAAGTCAACCTGAGGAGACATGTTCGTGATGTGACAGAATGAGAGCCATAGTGATTGATATCTCACATCCTATACTTCCTATACTTTCACATAGTTGTAGAAATACAGAACATTGTTCCGATACTGGATACTTATGGATACATTGTTCCGATACTGGATACTTATGGATACATTGTTACTTATGGATACATTGTTCCGATACTGGATACTTATGGATACATTGTTACTTATGTATACTTATGTCACTCTGTTTATTAAATACTATATTTGTACTTAGTACTAGAAATTCCCGGCGCACGTTTCTGCGCCCGAATTCATAATTTTTGCAATAAGAAAAGCAAATCAAACAATTGAATAATTATATTTAATATACTCCATCGTAAAAGATAGACAATGTTTTTTTTCATTTCATTAGGCGTAAAAATATACACATTTTAGGTGTCCACGTGTGGACGCAACATTTAATTATCCGCGGTAAAAGCTCAAATGCTCCAAATTTAATCCGCAAAGTAAATTGTAGTCGTTTTATATCAATAGGTAGATCTGATGAAATCATCGGTATTCATGTAACTAAGACCGTCTCTCCTTCGAACCTGCCCGCGCTGATTTCTTCCTGGAACAAGTTGGGCAACAGTTACACAGCTTTAGATGATTCAAATTTCGCAAGAATAATATCGGCGACAAAACCATTCTGGGAATATGTCAAACATTTCCTCTAA